>MU089815.1:0-79051 GCA_014858505.1 Corymbia citriodora subsp. variegata
CATGTTAAGAATGACTCTAAACTAAACAAGATACCAATTTTTTCTGGGAAATGACATTAAACTAGTATTTGAAATAGTGCTCTGGTAAAGATGGGTCGGAGGCGAATACCAAGGCTAGTAACAGCATAATCCTTTAATATAGCCAACATTCAAGCTCAGATTTCATATTGAAGATTCACTGTCTGAGTGCTGATGGAATGTGCATTGTCGAGAGATCAAACGGAAATATAAGTTAGCAAAGAGAGGGAGATTGAAAAGTACTTTAAGGAACAGTACATATAAGCCCTTGTCACCCCATAGACTACAACATCTTTCGTGATTTCCATTTGAGCAGTTGATGAGATCGGAATCAAGCGTTAGGTAGAAATGGCATTGATTCAGGTGATTCGTGCAAATCTTGGCTTCTCTGCTGCCCCTGTGTATGGTGCTCGGCTCGCTCTGTCTATCTTTATAGCTTACTTTTATTCATGAGATGGAAAAGTCAATTCTTGAAGGCCCGTTTTGGGAAGGTCATTTTACTGTAACGTTTTTTGGATTTGCTTATGTCTGTCGCTTGTGGAGCCTCCTGGTACTGGTAGATGTAAAATAATCGGAACATACATCAATTATTCGAGAACTTGACCCGGAGAGTCAACTCTAATGAGACTGATTAATCTAACTCTCTTTTGGGTTAATCATTCGCTTATGTTGACTGAGGGCACTGGTAGATGATGTTGATTGAGGGTAATGTTTTTATAGAGTTTTTCTCATTCAACGTTTTGATTAACTCATGTTGTTTTCTCTAAGAGTGCACAGAGTAGAGATTTACTGCAAATTTAGATTGATTTCAGAACTCCAACTTGAGGCTTGACTCAAGCAAGCAAGACTTGTTAATTAAACTATCCTTAGGGATGATACTGAACTGATTCTGTGGTGTCATCACATTAATGGCGAGACGCTTTTTTAATGTGTTTACCTTTTAACCATTTGCAACAGGGTCTTAATACACCTTGCAGTCCCTGAGCAATTTGAACATCTTTTAAGAGGCGGTGACCAATCTATTTTAATTATTCTAGGAATAACAACAAGATGAACCGGGCGAAGAATGGTATGAGACTGCTCATAACCTGCAGATAAAGCACAAATTCGATCGAGAACTAAGTGACGTGGCTCTCAATCTCTAATTCTACTCGCACAGTGGACGATGGTGAGGATGACGCATGATCCATACATGATGGGTAGGCTAGAGATGTGGGGAAAGGGTTGGCTGGAGTTCAGGCCGGAGTGTTGGCCAAGGGCTGCGAACGATGGTGGTGAGAAGCAGGGGATTGTTGGGAGGGATGCATTCGAGTACCTGGTGTTCCGAGTGGGATCGAGGATTTGTTTAGGGAAGGAAATGGCGTTCCTACATATGAAGAGGTTGGTGGTCGGGATGCTGCGGTGGTTCAGGCTGGTGCTTGCGGCAGAGTCAGGGGCAGAGCTGATGTTCATTTCGTACCTGTTTGGAATGGAAATCTGTGTGGGTGGATGCTTTTTCTTTATTTCTAAATTTTAATATATTTGAAATTTGCTAAATGCGTAATTAGCATAGCCATCAAACGTGAGTTAAGCGGGTGGGTTTGTGCTGCCTGGGCCTTCTAAACTGTTTAGAAAATAAATGAGCCAATATGAATTGAGTAAGTAAATTTGGATTGAACCTATTTACGACCAACCCAAATCTGAACCAACTCACTCATTTTTCACCTTTAAGGTTAGTAACAAGTCGACATAATTTGTAATGCATCTAGTGTTATACTTAGTAAAATGAAAAAAAACAAGGCAATATGATCAACTCAATATTTTTTTCAATGTCATAATATGTAACACACAACAAGTTGCTTCAACGAGTAATCTCTTCATGATGTCCCATCCACTTTGGTTAACCCGCACTCCAAAGCCGTGAGGAAGAAAGATATCTTTCTGTTTTCTTGCTGAGAGGGTTTTTGCTAATCTTACATTATTCTTTTCTCTTCAAACTTTGATTTTATTATATGTTTATTCGTTGTTATGATATAACCTGTACGTCTTCTACGGTGAATTTTCTTGCATAGAATTGTACTTTTTTGAAACAAGTGTGGTCCTTTGAGGTTGAGTCAAATAGTGCAGTTCGCATTGACGTGGCAATCTGACTTATACGTGGGACACCATATTTGATAATATGGACATACAAGTCACTAGCAATATCAAAGAGAGACAGAGAGTGGCACGGCCACCCCTTTCATTGAGAAGATATTGTGTGAGACTATCTATCCACATCATTCATGAGACAGTCCACTCATGATGTGCCACGTGGCACGGCGGGCCCACCATGTCAGAATGTTTTGAACTCCCTCCTTTTTGCTCCCTGTTTTTTCGCTGTTAGCTATTCCATTTATTGAGGGAGAGAAAGACACTGAGAGTGGCAATATGCTAATTACAATGAGGGATGTAACAGATAGGTGCGATATGCTAATTACAATGGGGATATATATATATATTAAGTAGTTATTCATAAACCTAAGTTTAAACTACCAATAAAATAACAAAAAAGGAAATATATATATACACACACACAAACATAATATATATCTATTAGATATTCATGAGCTCAAGCCAAAATTACCAATAAAATATGAGCTCAGATTGTAAAAGTCCTCTAATGTAGTTTGTTTATTTATTTATATTTTGGTCGAAAGTTCATTTTATTTGCAAGGCAAAGAAATGTTCTCGTTGACATGGAAAGAGCAGTGCAAACACAGAAACGGCAATTTGGCAGTACCTACCATTTTGCTTCTACAGAACTGAAAGTTACTAAGGTCCTTTTTCTTTCATCTCCTCACACCAATTCAACATCTTATTCAATAATAGAACATATAATTAACAATGATACTAATGCTAACTTATCAATCATGTTATATCTAGCAGATAGCAAAATTTAAGAAGCAGGATGGGTGTTTCTCTTGACATATGGATGAGAAGACGTGCTCTGGACTGCCTCGACGATTCCAGGGTCCAGTCAAGGGAAAATCCGCAAAATCTTCTGCAACTAATAGACTAATGAAGTTGCTAGTAAATTCTAAAAATATTGTAACAAAAACTGAGGTAACTTGAACGTTGTCACAACTCTCTAGAGAGAACCCCGAGGAGGTTTGATGGTATAGCCAAGCAGGTGCAAATGTGACGCGTTGCTTGTGCTTGGCGCGGACTCTCCCAAACCCTAGTGATTGCAACTTAGTTTACTTGATTAATTAAGAAAATTGTTTTTAATTTTGGAGTTGCCACTAGCCTATTGAGGTTGGCTAAGAGCTAAATGAGACATGGGAGGATATCCTTCCTATGCAACTAGAGATCTAAATCTAGAGGCTTGGTTACGGTAGTTAATTTAATTAGTGTCACTTTAGTACGTTAATTTGACTGATTACCGATCAAATGTCACTTGCGGTCTTTTGTCAAATTATGATTCTTAAAGTACTGGTCCACCAAGTGTTTGTATATTGATTTTGATTGCCGAATGCACTCAACTAATTGAAATGAAGATATACTTATCAAAACATGGAGGCAATATAAAGAGATCAACCCGATGCCTCAAAAAGGTAAAAAATATAAGTAAGGACAATGTGCGGACACAAGTATGGTAAAAAAAAATGCATGGTCTTGAGCCAATGGGAGAAAAAACTAAATCTAAGGCTAATTCTGACAAAAAAAGGAATTCTCTACTAAAAGTAACTCACTAAACAAGACTTGAAGCAAAGACATGTATCGAAGAGATCAATAGATGCAATTATAAGATTTTCTATTTTTTTATTTCTCATTTTTTATATCTTTTTATCTATTTTTAGTGGCAGAGCAAACCACATACCTAGAGATCCATAAACATAAACAATATATATAAAGGATAGTGATTCAGTGAAAGAACACTCAAAGACTATAGGAGCTGTGGAACGAAGAACTACCGGAAGAGATACAAAACAAAAAGATTCGATCTAGAGACTCATCCAGTCAAGAGCCACATTCATTTGAGGGTAGAACTCGCACATTTGAAGAACACATTTGACCATCGAAAGTCGCGTGTTAACAAACCAATAACTAAGTCATGAGTATACTGATTCTCCTACTGTCCGTTAAAATGAGCTGTCAAGTATAATCTCAATAGGAAAGTTTTTCTATTTAAAGCCTCTCAATATTTGTTGCTAATATGAGATGTCAATTAGGGCCTCAATAGGATAGTTTTTATTTATTTAAAATCTTTGTATATTTGTGTCTCCTGATTTGTAGGAGATTCTATGATGGCTGAAGGCAGTGTATATATGTGTGTTTATAATCTTGTAAAGAAATTAATACAAGGAAAAAAATTTTCGTCTACCTTTTAACACGGCATCAGAGCCATGATCTAGGGACTCTTTGTTCATTCTTATTAAGATCCGAATTCCTTGCCATGGCGTAGCCGCACAGTGGTTTCGTGCGGTTGCCGTGCTGATTGCACCCGCTATTAAGACTCATGGCGGATGACAATCCACCCACCGAGATAGTTCCTTCGACTCCAACGGAGGGCGCTATGAATTCTCCAAGCGTTGTAGTCCCGCACTAGGCTCCAGGAGGGACTTCCACTACTGATGCACTCCTTGAAACCTTGACTTCCAAGTTGACACAAATCTTGACTCACCATTAGGCTTCACCTTCTCATGCTGAAAACTCCGCCCCACCAATTGCAGTCAAGTTAGATGGTTGTAATTATGGCCTTTGGTCCCAAGTTGTCGAGATGTATATCTTCAGGAAGGACAAATTGGGATATATCAATGGGGATCTTCCCCTACCACTTCCGACCGACCATAGTTTTCGGAAGTGGAAGACTGATGATAGTACAGTTAAAGGATGGCTCATCAATTCCATGGACCTGGCATCAATTGGAAATTTTATCCGTTTCCCAACAGCAAAGGCAGTATGGGATTCGGTGGCTACTACATTCTTTGATGGCACCGATGTCTCCTAGTTGTATGATTTGAAGCGACGTTTGTCCCAACTGAAAAAGGCAAGCGGCCCGATTGAAAAGTATTATAATGAGCTCTAGGGTTTATGGCGAGAGGTTGATTTTCGACGGCCTAATCCCATGACTTGTCCTTGTGATATTGAGCGCTACAATGCTCTTGTGCAAGAAGACCGTGTATATCTCTTCCTTGATGGGCTCGATGATCGCCTTGACAAAGTCAGGGCTAATGTTCTACAAATGCATCCCTTCCCGACGATGGAGCAAGCCTATGCCAGGGTGAGGCGGGAGGATGTACGCTAAGTTGTTATGCTGTCTTCAACCGAACCACCTAGCACTGTAGCAGCCCTGGTGTTGCGTGGTGGGAAGGTTACCTCACGCTTTCTCGATGCCAACAATGAGCCCAAAGCCCTCTAGATGGTCCCTCCTAATATTGCGTCTGGTGGAGGGAGGACTAACAATGGTTCGAAGGCTAAACCACAACACCTAGGAGGTGGTACCCATTGTGGTAATTCTAAACACACTAAAGATACCTGTTTTAAATTGCACGGTTATCCAGATTGGTGGAAGGAGTTGCAAACCAAGAAAAAGACAGAAAATGCTATAGGACAGGGGTAGGCATCGTTGGCTACGGGAACCTCACCCCTCTCTTTGGTACCGCAAGGTAGATGCTACCAATACTTCTGATGCGGCTCCTGAAGGTAACACTGGGTGTGCACTTGTTAGTAATTCTCAAGGTGGTAGGGAGGGGTGGATTGTTGATTCTGGGGCAACAGATCACATGACACCCAATCGCGATGATATTATATGCTAAACCACTCCAAGGAGACAGAGTATTTATAATGTGAATGGCACTAGTTATCCTGTCACTGGGGCTGGCAATGTTGATCTTACACGTTCTTTATCATTGTCTCACACTTTATTAGTGCCCTCTTTGTCTAATCGCTTACTCTCTGTCGGCCAACTCACTGATGCTTTGAAGTGTTGTGTTCTTATGTATCCATCTTTTTGCTTATCCTCACGAAGGAGATTATTGGTTGCGGTACTAAAAGGGGGGGCTGTACTATGTTGATGAATTCCATGCAGGCCGAGTACATCACACAAGTAGTGGGTTTACTAATAAAGAGAAAGCAATTTGGTTATGGCATCGTCGTTTAGGACACCCGTCTTTTTGGTATTTAAAGTATTTATTTCTAGACTTGTTTCATAATTTGTCAGATACCGAATTCCAGTGTGAGACATGTATTTTGGCAAAAAGTTATTGCGTCTCTTTTCCTTTGAGTTTCAATAAGAGCACTAGGCCATTTTCTCTAGTTCATTTAGACGTGTAGGGTGCTTCACCGCTTACTACTCTATCTGGCATTTGTTAGTTTGTAACATTTGTGGATGATTGTACTCAAATGTCTTGGGTTTATTTAATGAAGCATAAAGATGAAGTGGTGGCAATATTTCGTATGTTTCATCGGATGATTGCAACGCAATTTGGGACTCAAATTCAAGTCCTTCGTAGCGACAATGGTGGGGAATATATTAATCAGCATCTTGCAGCTTACTTTCAAGACCATGGGCTTATACATGAAAAATCCCCAGGACACCCCAACAGAATGGTATCATTGAGAGGAAGAACCACCATATCCTCAAGATGGCATGAGCCCTCCTTTTAGGTGGTCAAGTTCCGTCCCGTTTTTGGGATGCTGCTGTGGTAACAGCGGTACATTTGATGAATAGAATGCCCTCTCGTGTGTTGAATTTTCAGACTCCACTTCAAACACTTGCATCCTATGTTTCTCTTCCTTCGATCATGACACTACCTCCCAAAGTGTTTGGGTGTGTGGCATACGTCCATCTCCACAAGAACCAACGGACAAAACTCAATCCGTGTGCGGTGAAGTGTGTTTTCATTGGTTATGGCACTCATCAGAAGGGATACCACTGTTACAATCTAGCTACCAAGAAAACCCACATCACAATGGACGTCACCTTCGTCGAGTTTGAATTATTTTTTCCAACACCCAATTATACCTTTCAGGGGGAGACTTCTAGTGAAAGGACAAATTGGTGGGAAGGTGGTGTGATGGCAAGGGTTGTGGCTGGTTTTGCTAAGGAAAATGCTGATTTTGCTTTGAAAGAAAATGACCCCGTAATGCTAGCACCTGGCGACACGAGGACTGGTGATGCACAAGCTATGGTGCAAGGTGACAAGCGGGTTGACATTTTGCAGCAGGCAACATTGACAAGCAATGGTCTGGTTACGGATCATGGTGGGACACCGGAAAATGAGTAGCAGTGCACTAAAGAATCTGATCATCAAATTGATTTGGTACAAAAAACAAACGAACAATCTCAAGAATAGCTCCCTCCACTTCAAAATACCCCCTTTTTAGTACCTGACAATTCTCCTGAGGATACTCCTAAGGTAAGTTCCCTTACCACACAGAATTTGTTTGTTGATACTAATGTAACTATTAGTTATAAATTGCCCGACTGGCATAATCATGGCAAGGCTCCTAATAGGTACTCACCAGATGTAGAAAAACGAAGGTCGAAGTATCCGATCACCAATTATGTTTCGACGAAGCAATTGTCGGGACCTTTAAAGGAATTTGTGTCAAATGTCTCTACTAGTAGAATTCCTAGTGGAGTTCAAGAGGCATTGAGAGATCCCAAGTGGGTTCAAGCAATGCAAGAAGAGATGGAGGCTTTACAGAAAAATGAGACTTGGAGACTTGTAGAGTTACCGAAAGGAAAGAAGGCAGCGGGATGTAAATGAGTCTTCACCATCAAATATAAAATAGATGGTTCTGTTGAGAGATACAAGGCACGTATGGTAGCAAAGGGATATACCAAGACCTATGGCGTGGACTACCAAGAAACATTCTCTCCTGTTGCAAAACTGAATACTGTGCGAGTATTGTTATCACTTGTAGCAAATTTGGACTGGCCCTTACATCAATTTGATGTAAAGAATGCGTTCTTACATAGAGATCTAGAAGAAGAGATCTACATGGAAATCCCACCAGGAAATGCATGTGTTGATAAATCGGAAGTGGTATGTAAACTTGAGCGATCGTTGTATGGGTTAAAGCAATCACCACAGGCTTGGTTTGGTCATTTTAGCTCTGCAATGAAAAGGTATGGGTACACTCAAAGTAATTCAAACCATACATTGTTCTTGAAACAACAGCGTGACAAAGTAACGACATTGATTATATATGTAGATTACATGATCATCACAGGGGATGACCTTGAGGAGATCATAGAACTTCAAGGGAAATTGGCAAATGAGTTCGAGATGAAGAACTTGGGGGGCCTAAAATATTTTTTGGGTATTGAAGTGGCTAGATCAAAGGAGGGTATATTCTTATCTCAACGGAAGTATGTGTTGGACTTGTTGGCTAAGGTGGGGATGTTGGATTGCAAACCTACTGATACCCCTATCGTACAGAATCATAAACTTGGGGTTTTTCCTAATCAGGTATCAACCAATAAAGACTGATATCAAAGGTTAGTAGGGAGACTAATTTATCTATCACACACTCGGCCTGACATTGCATATGCTGTAGGAGTTGTAAGTCAACTTATGCACGCTCTTAGTGAAGAGCATATGAATGTTGTAGTTCGGATTTTACACTACTTGAAGTCAGCACCAGGGAAAGGACTATTCTTTGCAAAAAATAATCACCATGAGGTGGAAGGATTTACAGATGCCAATTGGGCTAGCAATACCTCGAATAGGAGATCGACGTCAAGCTACTTCACATTTGTGGGAGGAAACTTGGTTACATGGAGGAGCAAGAAACAGGAAGTAGTAGCTTTGTCAAGTGCGGAAGCCGAGTTTCGAGGGGTTGCTAAAGGACTATGTGAGCTTTTGTGGCTAAAGAAGTTGTTGACAGAACTTGATTTTCCACCTAAGTCAGGAATGCGACTGTTTTGTGATAATAAGGCCGTGATTCAGATTTCCCACAATCCGGTTCAACATGACCACACTAAACATGTTGAAGTTGATAGGCATTTTATCAAGCAAAATCTAGATGATAAGGTGGTGAGCTTTTCATTTATCAAATCTGAAGACCAGTTGGCGGACATACTTACAAAGGCAGTATCGAGTCTAGCATTCCATAGCTCACTTGTCAAGCTGGGTATCAAAGATATCTTCTCACCAGCTTGAGAGGGAGTGTTAACATGAGCTGTCAAGTATAATCTCAATAGGAAAGTTTTTCTATTTAAAGCCTCTCAATATTTGTTGCTAATATGAGCTGTCAATTAAGGCCTCGATAGGATAGTTTTTATTTATTTAAAATCTTTGTATATTTGTGTTTCCTGATTTGTAGGAGATTCTATGATGGCTGAAGGTGGTGTATATATATGTGTTTATAATCTTGTAAAGAAATTAATACAAGGAAAAAATTTTCGTCTACTTTTTAACACTGTCGGCTTATAATAGACACGACAATTTTAGCACATGTATCCAAGATATAAATAATTGTGCAACTAAGTTAAAAATGAGAATATGATATAGGAAACATTCCAACCAAGCCAACATATGAAACGAAGTGAAAATGAACCAAGCATCATGGACTGGCCATTCAAACACAGAATGCAGATTGCAGCAATGAATTACAATTCGAACTCGATGTTATTGCTTAGAAATTAAGGAGCAAACAAAGCAGAAATTGCAAGTACTTGAGAAAGGGTATGTGACTAGGAAAACTTAAGAGAACCTTTAGGCGAGGAAATAGTGTTGTTAATTTTCCAATTATAACCAATAAATATGTTCAAAATAGAACTTCCAATTTCTTGGGAAGCATGTCAAGGCATAAAGCACACTTGAACCAATAAGGCATTAAATGACTCATAACTTAAGGTCAACGAGCCAATATCGATTTCTCATCCACAGTTTCTTATTCTTCTCTTTACCATGAAATTCCAGCACCATCCACCTCAAGAATCAGAGAATAATCGCCCACGCACATATTATTTGGGTTTAACATGAAACTAATGCTTAGATCTGAATTTAGAACTTGAGGAAAATTGTACCTGAAGATATGGCATTGACCATCACCCAACACATCGGCAAGATTCCAGCCCGGCGATTGAAGAGATCAGCCACAAACTTAATATGGAAGAGAAACATAAAAAATGGATGGAGATCAGAATACACGAAAATGAGCCGCCGAAAGTGTAATAGCAAGCGATTGAACAGGGAGATGCTTGACTTAGGTCATTTGTTGGAGATGAAATCCTCTAAACGAAAAGAGCACATTTCTATGGTCCCTGCCTGAACCTTATGGACTAAAGGAACGGTGAATCTCGTTTGTTGCAATGGCTCAGTGATGATACAGAAAGGCAGTACAATGAAAGGACGGCAAAATAGAGCATAGGTCAAGAGGCAACTCTAGAATGAACCGGGATCACATTTAGAGTTTAATTGGGGAAGATACAACCTGGTAAATGTGGCTGTGGCTGAGGGTACAGAGAGTCCAAAACGGTGCCAATTGAAACTCCGCCGAGCTGATGCCAATCCAACTCCAGTTCAAGTTTAGCAACAAATAAGCAAACGACAATATCAATCACGAACACACAGCATAACAGAGCAGTATGCAGTGGCGCTGTCCAAGGCAGATTTGATGATTCCGAGGGTTGTCGTTGTATGCACGAGTGTTTTCGGGGAGAGGTACGCGTGGACGAAGCGCTACCACGAAGTGTTTCGCTGCCGGAAGATGAGAAAACGAGGACGACCAAGAAAAAAAAAAGGACACTCGCCTCCCCTCTGTGACATTGGTTTTAGCAGAAACTGGAACTTCTACGATCGTCGCCAAAGTGCCAAACGAACTTCTAGAGATTCAGGAACGGATGCACAAAGATTGGAATGTAAGAATTATTGTGGCCCACATGATGTGATTTATTATATGATTTAATAATTATTGAAATGCTATAAAATAAATATTGGTTACGAGAAGTTGCGACTCTAATAAAACGAAAATGTATAATCCTTAAGGGAAGTTACTACTTTTCTGAAGAGGTGCGACTCTTATGGAAGTTAAAAGGCGTTTTAATGGAAAGCACCTGTTGATAGAACGTATAAATAGAGTCCGGTCCTCTCTCCACCCATATAGAACAACAATAACTAAAAAGAATTCAGTATTCTCTCCTCCATCAATAGAATACATTAAAGAATAGTGGGTTAAGGGAGAAAAATCGGATTTCTTCATTTAATTCAAGTTCTTCGATTTTCCACAACAAAAGGGTAACGCTATGGATAAAGGTATGTCTTTATCTATTTGTGAAAATTATGAAGATCAAAGATCACTGGTTTTCGAATTTCCGCATTAAAGAATTACGTGTATTTTTCCAACAATTGGTAACAGAGCAAAGTTTATGATCTCATAATTTTTTCCATTTATAGAAATATTATGATTTATGTATGATAATTCATTGAACGATCCTATTCGTATTATTTTTTGTTGTTGAAATGTTTTTTTGAAAGGTTTTGTCAGAGCAAATCCGAATGATTGGATGTTTTCACGGAGAAAGGACAAAAAATGAAGAAATTCGGGGAAATAGGAAAAAAAAAAAAAGCAAATGTTTTCACGGAGAAATTTGTTGCAAGGAAGAAGGCGCGTGGGACCACGCGCACTGCAGTTGCAAGCGCGTGGTCTCCACGTGCCTGTTGCTGCAGGCCAATGTCTGGTGCGTGGTCTCTATGCACCTGGCGCTACAGGCTAACGTTTGGCGCGTGCACTACACATGCCAAAAGGGGCAACTGCCCGCGCGTGCAATGCACGCTCCCACGCAGCAGTAAAGGCGCGTGCATTACACGTGCCCACATGCACGCGCCTACTTTGCTCTCCATGTGTTGCCCTCCAATTTTCCCTAATTACAGTTTTGCCCTCTCCTCTTGATGGTTATTTACGGTTATGCCCTTGCCGCATAAAAAAATAAATAAATAAAATTATAGTTTCATCCCTGTGCTATTTATTTATTGTTTTGCCCCTGTTTATTTATAATAACGATTTTGCCCTTGCTGATTATTTACCATTTTGCCCCTGGATTTATATATTTATGATTCTGTCCTTGTGGAATTATGATTTTATGATTTTGCCCTTATGCTTTGATTACGGTTTAGTCATTGCGTGCAATTTGATAAATATTTGTATTTTACAATATTAAAAATTCATACTATGAATGGTTTGTTAGTCACCAAAGTGGCCAAACCTTGAAGTCTTTTGAATTTTTATATTGTAAATTTTTTTTATTCAATTACCCATGATTAATTGATGCTATATATATGAAATTGATATGTTTTATATCATTATTGGTGTTATGGGTATATTGAAGTTAATTTATTATAAGAACTTAGAGATTAACCCAAAGGTTAATTATTTTCTTATAATTCATGAACATGATAGTTGATAATTAATATGACTTATTAATTTTGTTTGTATAACCAAAGATAGCAAATAAATTTTAATAAAATATATTTACAATTACCAAATAAAAGTCATTAGCATCATTATGATTTATGTATATTTGTATATCATAGGATCGCCCAAAGGAGAACTATGATGTATATGTGTAGTTTAGTTTAAATCTGATTAGGTGATATTCTCAAGGCATTAATGTATGAGTATTTTCTTGCATATTTGCAGTATCTGTACCTATTTCACTTCATTCGCATGCTTCGTCTATTCCCTTATTTAATAGGATGAATTTTCCTAATTAGAGTGAACAAGTCCAGTTTCACTTAGGTGTCTTGGATCTTGATTTAGCGCTTCAAGTTGAGAAACCAATTGCTATTATGATGAAAGTAGCGATGATGAAAAGTCTTTTCATAAAGCTTGGGAAAGATCGAACAGACTAAGCTTAATGTTCATGCGAATGACAATTGCAAATAACTTAAAGACTTCTCTTCCCAAGACTAATAATGCTAAGGAATTTATGAAATTTGTGAAAGAGCGTTCTCAAACTGCTGATAAGTCACTTGCTGGTACATTGATGAGCACACTGACCACCATGAAGTATGATGGTTCACGTATCATGCATGAGCATGTACTTGAGATGACGAATTTAACAGGAAAGTTAAGGACTTTAGGAATGAACGTAGATGAGTACTTTTTAGTACAGTTTATACTTAATTCCTTGCCTCATGAGCAATATGGGTCATTTCAAATGAATTACAACACTATAAAGGATAAGTGGAATGTGAATGAATTGGCCAGTATGCTTGTTCAAGAGGAAACAAGGATTAAGAATCAAAAGGCTCATTATGTTCATCTCTCAAGTCATCAAGAAGCTCAAAGAAATTCCAAAAAGAAAGATGGAAGGAGCAAGAAGAAATGATTATACGTCCTGAATGATTCTTCAAAGGCTTCTCAAATCCACAAGAAGGAGCACAATCTTATTAAGTGTCATTTTTGCAACAAAATTGGACACTTGAAAAAAGATTGTCTGAAACGTAAGGCTTGGCTCAAAAAGAAAGGTAAGCCTTGTGCTTTAGTATGTTTTGAATCAAACTTTACTGAAATTCCTCATAATACTTAGTGGATTGATTCTGGTGCCACCACTCATGTGTCAAATACGATGCAGGGATTTCTAATGATCCAAACCATAAAGCCAAATGAAAGTTATGTGATTACGGGAAATAGAAACAAAGCTCCAGTTGAAGGCATTGGCACTTACCGTTTGATCTTAGATATTGGGCATTATTTGGCTTTGTTTCGAACCCTTTATGTACCTAAATTTTCTCGCAATTTAGTTTCTTTGCTAAGACTTGATGTAGCGCGATTTTATTGTAAGTTTGGTTTTGGATCTTTCAATTTATTTAAGAATGATACTCTTATTGGAACTGGAACTTTATATGATGGTCTCTACAAATTTAGACTTGATAATTCTTTTGTTTAGACATTAATGACCTTGCATCATAATGTTGGCACTAAACAAAGTTTGGTGAACGAGAATTCTGCTTACTTGTGGCATAAACGTTTGGGCATATATCCAAGGAAAGAATGCAAAGATTAGTAAAGAATGAAATTATTCCAAATTTGGATTTTACTGACCTTGGAGTGTGTATTGATTGTATTAAAGGTAAACAAACAAAGCACACTAAGAAAGGTGCCACAAGAAGTACAGAGCTTCTTGAAATTATATATACTGACATATGTGGTCCCTTCGATGTTCCATCTTTTGGTAAGGAAAGTTATTTTATTACCTTTATTGATGATTTTTCACGTTATGGTTACATTTATCTATTGCATGACAAGTCTCAATCAGTGAATGCACTTGAAGTATATATTAAAGAGGTTGAGAGGCAACTAGATAAAAATGTGAAAATAGTAAGGTCCGAAAAAGGTGGTGAATATTATGGAAAGTATGATGAATTGGGATAATGTCCAGGTCCATTTGCTAAATTCCTTGAAAGACACGGCATTTGTGCTCAATACACAATGTCGGGGACACCACAACAAAATAGTGTAGTAGAAAGGCGTAATCATACTTTAATGGAAATGGTTAGGAGTATGATGAGTCATTCATTTTTACCCTTGTCTTTGTGAATGTATGCTTTAAAGACTTCTATGTATTTATTAAACAGGGTTCCTAGTAAGGCAGTTCAAAATACTCCCTTTGAACTGTGGACGGGAAGGAAACCTAGTTTACGATACCTACATGTTTGGGGTTGTCAAGCAGAAGTAAGAATTTACAATCCACATGAAAGGAAATTGGATTCAAGAACGACCAGTGGTTATTTCATTGGTTATGCAGAGAAATCCAAGGGTATAAATTTTACTGTCCTAATCATAGTACAAGAATTGTTGAATCTAGAAATGCTAGGTTCATTGAGAATGGTGACATCAGTGGGAGCGAAAGAGTGCGTGATGCTTGCATTCAAGAAGTAAGGGTAGAAGTTCCTATACCCAAAGCTTCTAAAGTTGTTGTTCCTGATATTATAGTTCAACCTTACAATAATCGAGAACAACAAATTAATGAACAAACACTCCATAATAGAAATGTCAATATTGAACCTCCAATAACTGAGTCACAAGAAATAGCATTAAGAAGATCTCAAAGAGAAAGGAGGTCAGCTATTTTTGATGATTATATGGTTTATCTACAAGAGTCAGAAATTGATTTAGGAATTGGAAATGATCCAGGTTCATTTTCCCAAGCCATGAAATATGAAGATTCTAATGAATGGTTTAATACCATGGAAGAAAAGTTAAAATCCATGCATCAAAATCAAGTATGGGATCTTGTTGAATTGCCTAAAGGATATAAGAAGGTCGGATGTAAATGGGTCTTTAAGACCAAGCGCGACTCAAAAGGCAATATTGAACGACATAAAGCCAGACTTGTTGCAAAGGATTTTACGCAAAAAGAAGGCATTGACTATAAAGAGATATTTTCACCAGTCTCTAAGAAGGACTCACTTAGAATCATTATGGTTTTGGTGGCTCATTATGACTTGGAGTTACACCAAATGGATATAAAAACCACATTTCTTAATGGGAATTTAGAAGAAGAGATTTATATGGACCAAGCCGTAGGCTTTTCAATTAAAGGAAAGGAACACATGGTATGTAAATTAAAGAAGTTAATATATGGACTTAAACAAGCTTCCCGACAATGGTATCTTAAGTTTAATGATGCCATAACTTTATTTGGATTTAAGGAAAACACCGTTGATCGGTGTATATATATGAAAATCAGTTGGAGTAAGTTTATTTTTCTAGTGCTGTATGTTGATGACATTTTGCTTTCTACTAATGATCTTTGTTTGTTACATGAAACCAAGAAGTTTCTCTCTAAGAATTTTGAAATGAAGGATATTGGAGAGGCAACGTATGTGATAGGAATAGAAATATTCCGTAATAGATCACAAGGATTGTTAGGGTTGTCTCAAAAAGCCTACATTGAGAAAATTTTAGAGAGATTCAATATGAGTAAATATTCAGCAGGAATAGTTTCAATTTACAAATGTGACAAATTTAGCCTTATGCAATGTCCGCAAAGTGAATTGGAACAAGAACAAATGAAAAATATTCCTTATGCATCTATTGTGAGGAGCTTGATGTATGGACAAACTTGCACCAGACCAGACATCAATTTTGTTGTCGGAATGCTGGGTAGGTATCAAAGTAATCCTAGAATGGATCATTGGAAAGTTAAAAAAAAAAAAAAGTTCTTAGATACTTGCAAGGAACGAAAAATCATATGCTCACTTATAAAAGATCCAATCATCCCGAGGTGATTGGATATTCAGATTCAGACTTAGCCGGATGTGCCGATACAAGAAAATCAACATTTGGTTACTTGTTTCTTCTGGCTGGAGAGGCAATTTCATGGAAGAGTGCGAAGCAGTCAGTTATTGCTGCATCCACTATGGAGGCTGAATTTGTGGCATGCTTTGAGGCCACTATTCATGGATTATGGCTGCGGAATTTTATTTCAAGGCTTGTGATTGTCGACAGTATTACCAAGCCGCTGAAAATTTATTGTGATAACTTTGTAGCAGTTTTCTCCTCTAAGAACGACAAATATTCTAAGGGTGCTAAGCATATGGAGATCAAATACTTGTCTATTAAAGAAGGAGTTCAGAAACAAAGAGTGTCGATTAAACACATTAGCATCAATCATATGATTGCAGATCCCTTAACAAAAGGACTGCCTCCCAAAACATTTAATGAGCATGTTGAAAAGATTGGCATTATTAGACGTCATTGATGTTTGTATTATGATTGTATTAAGTTTATGTATTTGACACTCTGAACTCATTTATGTATTTCTGACATTTCCTGTTTTCTATTTAGTATACATTATGGAAATAGATGAATGTTAAACAAGATAGTCTCTAAAGAGACATTATAGTTGGACTATTACTGTACTTCTCATTTATGAATCATGTTAAGTAGAGAGCTATAGTTGTAGTACATAGAAGGGACTATGTCGATTAATGACATACAACCGCTATGACTCACATTAGTTTTCTTTACTTAATTGTGATTATTATATGATTGCCAATTTAATGAAATTTTATAGCATAATATTATTGTGCACATTACAGTCTTTATTAAACCATGAAAGGAATATCATATAGGCCAAGTGGGAGAATGTAAGAATTATTGTGGCCCACATGATATGATTTATTATATGGTTTAATAATTATTGAAATGCTATAAAATAAATATTGGTTACGACAAGTTGCGACTCTAATAAAACGAAAAGGTATAATCCTCAATGGAAATTACTGTTTTTCAAAAGAGGTGCGACTCTTATGGAAGTTAATAGACGCTTTGATGGAAGGCACATATTGATAGAACGTATAAATAGAGTTTGGTCCTCTCTCCACCCATATAGAACAACAATAACTAAAAAGAATTCAGTATTCTCTCCTCCATCGATATAATACATTAAAGAATAGTGGGTTAAGGGTGAGAAATTGGATTTCTTCATTTAATTCAAGTTCTTCGGTTTTCCATAACAAAAGGGTAACGCTATGGATAAAGGTATGCCTTTATTTATTTGTGAAAATCATGAAAATCAAAGATCACTAGTTTTTGAATTTCCGCATTAAAGAATTATGTGTATTTTTCTAACATGGAATGCCGAGAGCTAGCTCCTGAACAACGGGAATAAAGGATTCGAAAACAGAGCCTCTGGTTTGAATCAGGAGGGAGGAGTGAAACGGTTCCAGCTAGAGAAAGAGGAGAGTCGCGTTCATTGGAGCATCATCGATATCAAGTTGTGGAGTCTGCCGACTGTATCCTCCGTCGCTCGTCTCTGGTTCTCCATCTTGCATCCATGGGGTTTAGCTCCCAACTTTCATTTGATACTCTGTGGAGGATTTGAGCAAAGAGAGAGAGAGAGATCTGTACTTCGCCCCAACTGAGGTCACCGAGTTGGCCTCCGGCTATACACTGTGCCGAGTGCATTTGTGGCGGCCGGAGATGGAAGACTAGCGACTGGCGGTTGTTGGCGGTGGCTATATGTGTCCGTGGGATGAATGCCTGAGAAGAAGGCGTCTCACCGCTGCCTCTTACCTGCTATTATATTATTATATTTTATATTTTTGAGAAAGCAGATTCCAATAAAACTAATTCTATTTTAGAAAATGTACTAAAAATCCCTAACTAATCTAAATTGTAAGAACTCATCATTTAATTTGGAAAAAGGTTTTTTTTTTAATGAAAGCAAGTTCCAATTTTTTTAAAAGTATTAAAAATGGCCATTTGACAAAAATTTAAATGTCGACAAATGTCTGGTTACTTATTAGAAAATTATCAATACTATTAAGCATTATCCAACTTTCAAATGAATTGGTGAATTACAAACTCCTACTAAATTTTGCCTGTATTACAAGAAAACTTCAAACACTATAATAAATTTACCAATATTCCATTAAGTTAGTAATTCATCAACTTCTTTGAACCATTATAATTGAATTTAAGTAAAACATCAACCCTACAAAATATTCACTAATGTCCCGTCAAATTAGTAAGCTACCAACTTCTTTTGAAATTCTACTATCGTTGTTATTAAAATACAACTTCTTTCCAAATGGATTATGAAGCCCATCCACTCAATTCGTGATTGCCTTCCTAAAAGCTATGCCGACTGATGGTTCGCATCGAGCGGCTCTAAGACCTGTACTTGAGCCACCGTGAGAAGATTTGCCGAAAGTTTTGCTACGTGAAAACCAATCTTTGAATTGCCTGGCTTACTGGAATCACAGGTTCCCCATAGCAAACCCCATCATCACCTATGATCTCCGATCAGGTAAAACCGAACTCAGGAAGGTGAAGGGTCAAATGCTTGCATGACGATTTGCGAACAGGGTGGCATAAAACTGGTGAACTAGCATCGCGCAATCTTCGGATCATCTAGTATTGTGTGGCCAAGAATAGTAGATGAAGCTAGTGGAAGCTACTGAATGCTTGGAACAAATTGTTAGCACTCCCAAAAACGAGAAGTGGGAATGAGGAACTACAGCGAATCAACCCCCGAGGAACGTTTTTCGAAGCGTGGCCAACTTGAAACCAGTCACGAGCGTGCATGATGCAATTCTCGGATGATACAAACTAATGACAACGTCCTGAATTTATATATATCCCATAATCACTCTCCCCTTATTTAATGCATAATTTAGTTCATTCCTCCCCCTTCACTATCCTAAAAGCATTTTAAGAGCTGCTTCTTTTCCAAGTCCTTTGGCCTCATGACTGCTCCCCACCCTTATCATACTGGGTCATTACAGACCCACTAGTTTCTACTTGGTTCGTCCCCGAACCATATACCTACTGAAGGGAGTCCTGTTTTGATACCATATTGTGACATTTCTAAATTAATTTATAAAAGTACTATCCGCTTTGACTAGTTTCATATTAAGCCTCACGATTTTATCCTTTGGCGTATAAATAAGCACTTTTCAAGGAGATCACCCATTTTGGTAGTTCTCTAATCTAGGCTCGCTTAACTTTGGAGTTCTAAAGTAATGATTGCCATTATGCTAAAAAATACCTCTATGAGTTAATTTCAATTTTCACATATATATCACAAATTTGCTCTCCTCTTATACAGTGAATAGTTTGGTTCATTCTTATTCCCTTTGCATCCTAGAAGCTTGTCAGAAACCACTCCTTATCTAAACCCTCTAGCATTGGCAACCTCGCCCTTGTCAGATTGGATCGATACAAACTCGTTCTCTTAGGTTATATGATATTCGGATATCGGGCTGGATTGGGTCAAGTCAAGCACCTATAGGGTTTTGGGTCTGGTCGGGTATCATGAAAATCCAACCTGACCCGATTCATTGACACTCCTAAATTTTATACGTAGATGCTGCTCAAAGAAATTCACAATCAAGCTAGTCCTTGCGAACCCAGATTGCTGTAATTCTCCTTCCTAAAAAGGTCGAAACAAAATGGCAAATCTGACAGTAGCAATTAATAGCACGACGACACGATTTCAATTTGCAAACACATCGCATTAACAGAAAATTTTTCCCCTAGGCAGAGGTACCACGATGCAATCATACCTGTCTGAAATTTCAGAGACGGAGGACAGATCGATCGACTTCTTCAATATTCCTTCGACACTCGAGCTCTTCTTCAGTACCCGAAAAAGCTGGAGAACAAGCGAGCGTTCTGTACACGCAAGACGAGTTTGAAACGATTGACACAAACAATGATGGCTCGTGCATGAGAGAGCGTCGCGAGTGCGATGGAGAATCGAGCGCTCGGGAAGGAAAATGAAAATTGGTACCTGCGCGAGCACTCCATCAATGGCGTCTTCTGGTCTCTCTATCCTTCTCAAACGTTAATGTGACACGAAACTGAGTCGGTCGGAGCTCTAACCTATGCTTAATTATAAATATTAAGAATTATAAATCAGGACGAGGATATTCAAAATAATTATCGGCTCCGCCAGCTATACAATTATATCTTCTTTGAATATGCCATGATTATGTATGTCCCGTTTCGAATATGAGAATTACGTCAAGCATCAACAGTACTAGTGACATGTACCATCTCTTATGTGCATTGGAAATCATAATTCAAGATTTTTTGCCGCGAGTTTATACTTTTTTTCTATTGAATGTTATTAAAATTAGCACACACAAATTTAATCTCTCCATCTTCAACTCTTTTTTCTTGATTCTTCCGCGCATCACACATCACTCCCCCCCTTCCTCTCACCTTAGTAGTTTCACTGCTCTCAAGGAGAGGCAAGAAGACACTATTGTGACCCATTGAGATTTAGTCAAGCTCGAGTGTTCTAAATAAAATGACTCTGCCTAACTATAACTATCAACTTTACTCTCCAAATTTTTTTTTCTTCGGTATTATAATTTCCCCTCAGTCCGCGAATTTTAATGTAGTGTCCATGTACATACTGCACAATGGAAAGATTTCACTTTTCATTTCATCATTGCTTGAACCCTAAAAGATTTGACTTAGTACTCCCCATGCTCATTCCACTAGATCAAATCGCTTACAAATAACATGTGCCACGAAACATTAGGTTACATACTTGATCTCATCCGAAACCTGAGTGTACATGTGAATCCCAAGTTACGAATTGATTCCATCATCACATTATTCATAAGACTAGTCCATCTCAATTTTTCCGAATGTCTCGAAATGGAATTGTAAAGATTTCAAACTTTGATCAAAATGACATCAATTCTTAATCATCATTACTTCTTGTACGTGGCATGAACCTTTTCCAATAGTGCAGCAACAGAGTGATCACCCCACTTCAAACTAGCCGTTTTTTTTTCCTCAAGTTGTTTTGGAGCTTTTATCTGCTGAGGCATGCATTCTTTAGTTATCAACAACCCTAGCGACAGGGCAATTTCATACGCCTATGAATTTCATAGAAATGAACCACAATGCCATCACCCACCAAGCAAGGATCCGGAATTCACTATTAGTAAAGACATGCACAGTAAATGGGATCTGCGCTCCAATCTATTAGTCCACATGATCAGCCTATGCTTCAATGAACACACTGGCGACCATCGACGAGTATTCACAATTTAGCACACCAACATTGTTAGCTAATTTCACGGTCGAGTTTGTCTGCCTTAGCCCGAAGCCTTCAGGAATGGGCCCAAAAGTGAATGTCAATTAGGTTTACTTAACCTATATAACTGGTATGGTGAATCGCTCAAGCAGACAAAGATGAACAAAGTCCGATTCGAAGTCGTATTGATACTGATACGCCTTGGGCATTTCACCAAACACTTGATGTGCACTCGATTAAATGGCGCAATGTGGCAAAGAGACCGTGAGAATCACGACTCAATCAGCACGAGATCATCAAGACTGAATCGAAAGTTATTAATATGAATCTCAGACGCCAATAATTTTCACGCTAGCTACAGCAAAGCTCTCCGGTTTCTATTTTACACGCGTAAATGGAATGATGTTTTCAGCTTCCACGCTCAATGAAAAATGAAAGCTCGAAGGCTCCAAGTTGTGGAAGGTTGAAGAGATTTCTCCTTGGTTCAATAAACTCGAGCTCATTGTCGGAGAACAAAGATTCGAAGCTCAAGCGCGAGAACATTGTGATTTGAAGAGCACGGACGTGGCAGGGTAAGCGGTGGATTCCGGCGCGGATGAGCGGCGGAGAAGGTTTCGGCTCCGATTCCCGTGCGTTTGAGGCGCGTCTGAGTTCTCCTTTCTCCTGGCGAGTGGCTCTCTCTCCATTTGTGCGATGACCTCGTCATCCTCTCACGAGAGCTTACCGGCACGGCGTCCGGCAGCATCCGGTCGCCTCTTGCTCACTGCTCGCACAATTCCCGCCATCTCCGCTTCCTCGGATTTTCCGATCCGGCTCTGGTAATCGAAGGCTTCCATGGAAGAAGATGATCATGAGCTCTTCTTTACGGAATTTGGATTTCACCAATTCGAGTTTTGTCGTGTCGTGAATTTGGGGGTGATGGGCTGGATTGCCTCGAAGCCCAAATGGAATGAATGTGGGCCGCACTCACGGAAAGCTCTCTAGAACTCCATGGCTCCTCCAAAAACAGCGAATTCCGGCGATTCCGAGTCGATCCAGTCTCCAACGATATCCAATCCTCAATCCGACATTCCTCAGTTCTGCTCAGATGATCGGAACTCAGTTCTTCGTTGCTCGATCGCTTAGAAAGCTAAGTTCTTTCTACTTTCCTTTGGTTCCCGATTTCAGTACAGTCAGTAACACAGGTTTCTCGGGCTCTTCCTGAATATTCAGAGGCTCCTTCATCGATTCTCATTCATCATCGCCCTCCGGATGCTGTTCGCCTCTGCCAATCGTCGCCATTGACCGTTGCACCTCCATCTCCGACTGCTTTGAGGTCGGCCATGATAGGATCGGAAAACAGAGCATCGTTTTTTTTTTTTTTTTGGAAGCTGCGTGGAGTATAGAGAAATGGATCTCACTGGTTCATTTGACTTTGCAGAATCTCACTGGTTTGTTTGACTTTGCAGACTTTATCCATTGAATTCAGGCGGCTAATAGCTATTGCTGCCATCGCCATTGCTGCCATCGCCGTTCGCTGCCATAAACTTTGTGCCGAGGCCTCTCTGTTTTGCTTTGTTTCTCTACCGAGAAGACCGGAGTGCTCATAATCTCGCTGGAGTTACTTCTGCTGGATTTGATTTCGATTGTCAACATCATATAGGCTTTGGTCGTCAATTCATTATCCCCTGTTCGGCGTGTTCTTGCAAGATACAAGACCTAGTTTCATTCATATCACTCATGTATAAATCACTGAGAACCTGAAGTGTTTCTTGATGATATGTGACGACATTGTTGTGCCAGTGTCAGTTTTAGATGGAAAGTTACTTTGAATTTGTTACCAGATTCAAAGTTCTCAATGCACATAAACTGTTTGTTAAAATACCTCTAAGAGACACCGTCACGAAATAGCTTCTGTCTTTTTGCGCAATCTGAGGGCGTTTTGGTGCAGATTAATCATTTTGGTAACGCAAAGCTTTGATTCCATTCACATTTCGTTGCTATCACAACACAATCTGAACACATCTTTTTGTTATTATTTTTTTTTTTACTTTGTGTTTCGACCCATAATCATCAATGGTGATCACCTGCGAACAACATCCAAGATGATGGCGCTAAATCTATGGCCTGAGTGTCAAGCTCTACGCTTGTTTGCACTGGCTTTTTGTTCATTGCGTCTCTTTGCTATCCATTTGCTTCGATTGTGCTGTGGCTAGAGTGAACATGAGTTTTGAGTAGATGGCATTTGACATGGTGGCTGATGGATAGAAGTCAGGGAGCGGATGAAGGATGGCCTAATGATATTCTCAGTATATAAGAAAATAAATAGAAAAAATAAAAAATAAATAAGAGATAATGAGAAAAATAAGAAAATAAACAGAAAGCGGAAGGACCTGATATGGCCACAAAAGAAAAAAAAAAAAATTGGGCCTAGCTTGGTTGTATTTGAAGATGGGCTTTAGAAGTTAGAAATGGAAAATGAGACCATACACTTTACTAACCCAGGCCAATCTTTTATGATCTCTTCTAGTTTAGTTTTAGGTAGTTTAGTCTCTCTAGAAAAATTGAATTCGATTTGAATTTAACTCACGAGGGTTGCTATTCCAAGACTTTAACAATAAACGATCAACTACTGTGAAGTGTTTCGCTGGCGGAGGATGAGAAAACGAGGACAACGAAGAGGGAAAAAAAATTTGGGGACACTCGGCCTCCCATCTGCAACATTGGTTTTAGGTGAAACTGGAGCTTCTGCGATGGTCTCTGAAGTGCGGAACGAACTTCTAGAGCCTTCAGGAATGGATGGACAGAGATTGCTCCTAAACCAACGGGAATAATGGATCCGAAAACAGAGCCTCCGGTGCGTCGGATGAAGCTTTGCCGAGAATTGAATCAAGAGGCAGGAGTGTTCCGGTTCCAACTAGAAAGAGAGGAGATTCACGTTCGCCGGAGCATCGTCGTGATCAGGTCGTGGAGTCTGTCGATTGCATCCTCCATCGTTCGTCTCTGGTTCTCCTTCTTGCATTCACGGAGTTCAGATCCCAACTTTCATCCGATACTCTATGGAGGATCTGAGCAAAGAGAGGGAGATCTGTACTTTCCTCCAGCTGAGGCCACCGAGTTGGCCTCCGGCTGTACACTGTGCCGAGTGCGTTTGTGGCGGCCGGAGATGGAAGACTGGCGACCGGCAGTGGTTGGCAGTCGCTGTACGCCTGTGGGGGAAGACTGGTCGAGAAGATGTCCCGCCGTTCCCTTGCTTGCTGTTATATTATCATTTTTTATTATTACCTTTTTATATTTTATGAAAACAAACCAAGAAAACTAATCCTATTTTAGAAAATGTACTAAATGCTAAGTTATTTAAGTTGCAAGAACTCAACAGTTAATTAACGAGTTTTTTTTTGCGTGAAAGCAAGTTCCTATTTTCTTTTAAAGTACCGAATATGATCATTTAGCAAAAATTTAGGTATTAATAAATGTAGGGTCACATGTCAAGAATTCACCAATTTTCAAGTGAATTAGTAAATAATGAACCAAAATTTTTATCGAAATTACATGTAAATTTCTAACACTATAATAAATTTACTAATATTCAAGTAAGTCAGTAATTCATCAACTTATTTGAACTGCTACAAGTGAATTTAGTAAAATATCATTACTACAAAAAATTTACTAATATCCCAACAAATTAGTAAGCAACCGACTTCTTATAAAATTCTACCGTTGTTGCTAGTAAATGCTAGCAATATAAGGAATTTACCAACACCTAATAAATTAGCAAATGACCAACTTTTTTAAAATTTACACAAAATACCAACCTTATAAGGAATTTCCAACATTCCACGAAATTAATTATTTGCCAACTTTTTTTAAAATTTTACTAGATCGAGTAGTAAACTTATAACACTTCATGAAATTAATTGTTTGCCTTCATGAAATTGGTTATGGGATGTTGCTTGGCAAGTCACGAAGTGTTATGGCGTCCCATTACACTGGCTTGGATAATGCACGATAAGAGTAGACTTGGTTCCCGAACAATGGATTTGAACCAGATGGTTGGTTTGGAGCTAGATAAGGTCAAACCCGTAGCCTCAGGCTTAACTTTGTTCAGGTTAAAGAAATCATTTACAAAGTTCACCAAGTTTTCCTTTTTTTTCTCTTTCAATACCCAAAAAAGAGAGCGTTTCCAAACAAATTCTTACAGATAATTTGGTATTGGTGAATTAATTACATTATTGGTAACTTGCATACCACATTTGTAAAATTTGAAAAGGCAGTAAATTATTAATTTATTTGGACATTGGCAAAATCCTTACAATATAGGTAATCTACTAATTTTAATGCGATGGCAATTCCCTAAATCATTGACAAATTCCTTATAGTTTTGATAGTTAATAAACTATGTTTGTAAAAATTAAAGAAGTTGGTAGTTTACTAATTTATCTTGTAAATTTCTTATATGGTTAATATTCCACTAATCACACTTGCAAAATGACAAAGAAGCCGGTAAGTCACTAATTTAGTGAAATGTTGGTAAATCTATTAAAGTATTAATAAGTTATTAGTGACAATTGCATAATTTCAGAAAAGTTGATAAGTAGATTTACGAATTTATTTGGACATTTTGGATTGTTGACATTTTTTATAATGTTGGTATTTCAAAAACCAAGCTTGCGAAAGTTGAAAATGTCAGTGACTTATTAATTTAGCGCCAGGACGGCAAATTCTTTATAGAGTCGGTAATTACTAATCAAACTTGTAATTTTCAAAAGAAAATTGGTAAGTTATTAATTTTGTGGAATGTAGGTAAATTTACTATAATGTCGATAAATTACTAATGGTACTTGTAGAATTTCGGAGGAGTTGATTATTTACTATTTTATTTAGACATTGGTAAAATCTTGATAATATTGGTTATTTACTAACGGATGAACTGACAAGTAAGTAAACGGCATTATTAATTTACCAACAGTATTGGAAATTACCGGCAACACTAAGAATGAAAAGCTGGACAAAAGCAGTGGTCCTCATAGATATGCAAAGCACTTTCATACATTCTGTTTTCTCTCTCTAATTTATGTCTTGAAAATGTGATGCAAAAAGCCAAAGCTGGCAAAGCCGACCCCTGCTTCTCCAACAATAGGTTCTCATCTCTTGCTCGCGTGTTACGCAAAGTATTTATGCAGGAACAGATGGAATTTCTCTAGCAATAGCGACTGTCGACGTTACAATCCAGACCTACCATTTACTTTAATGTTTAATTAGGGACAGTTAATTAACGATAAAAATTTCACTTCCATGATTTCGCATGTCTTGGTATTAAATGTTTAAAAAAGAATTGTTCATGATTACGCAGATTCCAATATTTTGTATAATTCCTATCACTGGTAATTTTTTATATGTAGAATTATCTCTATTGTCAAATCATTTATATGAGGAGCGCCCATTTTACAAACCATGAATCTTTGCTTTAGACAAAGAGGAAATGGTCCAATTCAAAATTTGTGTGAACTTTTAATATATAGTGGTTTCTTTACTTGAAATTTGAAAAGAAAAAAAAATTAAAGTACAAGTTTCAACACTGTTAGAATATTTAAATAATAAATCACGATTTTATCTAATAACTTAAACTTTTACAATAGTCGGGGGTGGTCTCATCTCAAAATCTTACATGGTATCGGAACGAAAAATCTTGAGTTCAAATTTTTTAGGCTCCTATTTACCTCTCCAATTAAATTTATACGCTTGATACTAAGTAAAAGACTAGACTAAGCATTAAGGAGAGTGCTAGAATATTTAAATAATAAATCACCTATTCATCTAATAGTTTAAACTTTTAAAACAGTCAGCGATGATTCCACCATAAAATCTCACAAACACTATGGAATGATTTAACGCTAAAAGGAATAGGCAACAAAATAATATCATATGGTTCTTTCGGATGAAAAGGTGACTCGTCATTCTTTTTCTATTTTTCTATATTGCTTGCCAATTGATTATTATTATTATTATTTTGGTATGTTTCTTGCATAATGGACACATCCATGGTTCTATCAACAGCAACATTGCACATCAAGTTTGAGATTTGCTAAAGGAAGGCAATATATATTTTGTGAAGAATCATTCAATGGTTAAGAACAAGGATATTAATTGTGTTGTTAGTGACAACAAGCACATGATTCAAGCTTGATGCCAATAAGATTGTGAAAGAAGTTGGAGAAGATAACATGGCGATGCCTTACATAGATTTGACGTTCGTTGAGTTTGAGAACCTAAACAGAAGGATTGAAAAGGATTAAGTTCTGACAAGTGTAACATTATACAATTTTATTATAGTGATGATAAATTTTTAGATTGCAAGTTGAAGAATTATTTAAAAGAGATGTCATGGCCCGAAATTTCCAAAGTTACGGTAGTTGAAGTTTGATATATTAAAAGTAGTACAGATGCATCTTGACAAAAGAACCCCAAAGTGCCTCTTTCTTTTCTTTTTTAAATTTCAAGCATAAAGTGAACCGGCCAGATTATATAAAATTTTTGCTTTATTGATCAGGAAGATTTGGAAGACAACCACATCTAATGTGGTCCTCGGCTATGAGATCGTGTTAGGACAATGATTAACGTGTAAAAGATTACAAGCAAAGCAAGAAGATTTGCTTTATATAAAAATTTTGCTTTATTGACCAAGAAGATGAGATAGTGTCGAGACAATAATTGATGCGTAAAAGATTACAAGTAAAGCAAGAAGATTTGCTTTATATAAAAATTTTGCTTTATTGATCAAGAAGATTGGACGTCACCAAAAGTTCCAGATTTGTATCTGTATGACTCATTTAAATGTATTGTAGTTGGTATAATGTATAATTTTTTCCATCACAAAAAAATTTCTAGATAAATCTGTCATATTGAATTTAATTATTATTTTTTGTGATTTTTTCCTTTTTCCTAGAATGACATATGAACATCAACTTACCTTACATATTAAGTGGATGTCATCTTTCCCGTTTACACGCATAGGGAGCAACGATGAAGTGGGATGTTTTACTATTAGTATTTGTCATTTAAGGATTAATGACATGAAAAATATTAAATTAATACATATATAATAAATTTACTCTAAATTAATTTTTTACCACAAAAAATACTTAAATTGATGACAAATTTATCTTATGTTAATTTTTATTAAATTTTACTTGTCGAATTATTCAGTTTGATGACATGTGGCAATTGACGAATATACAAATTTGGATTTTTACCTTTCGTTTATCACAAATGTACCAATGTATAATTTTATGTGAAAATGTACTAATTTAGGATTTTTGAAGGTCAAAAATTTAATTTAGAGTAAATTTATCACGGGTGTCCTAATTTGAGATTTTTGATAGTTAAAAAATAAATTTGAGGTAAAATTATCAGAAATATATTAGTTTAAGGTTTTACTTGATATTAATTGATTATTTAAATACATCTATTGTCTATTATTATCATGCACGTATATTTTTTTTTAAGTTTTACGCAACGAATGAGGTGATCTGTCATTAACGAAGACAACTACCAAATCAACATTTGATTTTTAATTTCTAGATTTTCGAAAGTGCATGATCTCACGGAGGAGGAAGGAGAAGATATACGTGCAAAAAGAAAAACAAAAGAATAAAGTGATGGTTAATGTGAATTATGGTGAGTCAAGTCCTTTTTAACCATGTCTTCTGGATGTCTTCTGTGAACCTCGTGCTGTAGATGGCGGTGCAAATCGAAAGACGTGGACCCAATTCTACCGTACTTGTCCTACCTGTCTTTGTACACGTTCTCAAATTCAGCTTCCCCACGTACCAACAGTTGCTCCACTCCTAAGTGCGATCGTGGCCCCAACTTGAAAGATGCTTTCTACCCTGCTTTTTGTTGGGCTTTGCTTTTCCAAACTCGTTATCTTCTTACCCATTGCCTTTGGAAAAAAGAAAAAATAAGGAAAAAGAGGACTAGGGAAAGGGAGGACACATCAAATAGTAGGACAACGATATCACCTGTAGTGAATTTTCAATCTTTCGTCATGACAATCCCGAAAAACGCAATTTCAATTCAAAATTTATTTTTTTATTTTTATTTCTTAGACAAATCTTTAAAAGAAAAATGTATTTGATAATTTTATAAAATTTACAAAAATATATTTAGTAGCCTTAAAAAAAATTATTTCCAATTTTTTCATTTAATTAAAAAAATGTGAGTGAAGACTCAATAAAACTGGACTTTTATAATAATTTAATGGGATAATATCATGAAAAATTCTAAACTTTTCCCTCTATGACACATTTACCCTAAATTTTTTTTTGTGACACCAAAAATCTCAAATTTTGTCATATGTGACACATTTATCCCAAATTTTGCCCCGTATGACACATATACCATAAACTTTTTTTTGTGACACGAAAAATCCCAAACTTTACCCCATGTGACACATTTACCCTAAAATTTTATTCTGAAAGGTATTTTCGTCTTTTACTTATTATTTTTTCTTTATTTTTTCCTTTTTTTCCTCCTCCACCGCTGCCGGAGGAGCACCAACATCGGCCCTTGCCTGACTTCGGCGAGGGCTGCCCTCCCTAGATCCGACAGGGGCCACCCTCACCGATGTCGGTGGAGGGCGACCCTCAACCGACGCCGACGAGGGCGACCCCCACCGAATCTGGCAAGGGTTGCCCTCGCCTGCCCAGGCGAGGGTGGCTCCCGCCGGATTGGCGAGGGCGGCCCCCACCGGATCTGGCAAGGGTTGCCCTCGACTGCTAGGGCCAAGGCGACGGCAAGGGCCGCCCTCGCCGGCGTTGGTTGAGGGCTGCCCAGGTGAGGGCGACCCCCGCTGGATCTGGTGAGGGTTGCCTTCGCGTACTAGGGCCAGGGCGATGGCGGCCCCCGTCGAATCTGGCGAGGGTTGCCCTCGCCTGCTAGGGCCAGGGCGATGGCAAGGGCCACCCTCGCTGGTGTTGGTCGAGGGTTGCCTAAGCGAGGGCGACCCCCGCCGGATCTGGCGAGGGTTGCCCTTGCCTGCTAGGGCCAAGGCGACGGCGAGGGCTGTCCTCACTGGCATCGGTCGAGGGCTACCCAGGCGAGGGCGGCCCCCGCTGGATCTGGCGAGGGTTGCCCTCGCCTGCTAGGGCCAGGGTGACGGCGAGGGCTGTCCTCACCGGCATTGGTCGAGGGCCGCCCTTGCCTGGGTGGGCAAGGCTAGCCCTCGCCTAGGCCTCACCCGCCCAAGCAAGGGCGGCCCTCGACCGACACCGGCGAGGGTGGCCCTCGTCGGATCTGGGGAGGGCGGCCCTCGCCAGAGTCAGGCTAGGGCTGACGTTGGCGCTCCTCCGGTGGCGGTGGAGGAGGAAAAAAAGGAAAAAAAATAAAAAATAAAAAGTAAAAGATGAAAATGCCCTTCATAATACAATTTTGGGGTAAATGTGTCATAGGAGGCAAAGTTTGGGGTTTTTCGTGTCACAAATTTTTTTTTAGGGTAAATGTGTTACATGGGACAAAGTTTAGGATTTTTGGTATTACAAAAAAAATTTTAGGGTAAATATGTCACAGAGGGCAAAGTTCAGAGTTTTTCGAGGCATTCTCCCTAATTTAATTAAACAAGAATGGTTTTAGAAAATTCAACATAATAATTAATTCGAGATAGATGGCTAGAAATGATAATAGATAGTCCTAATGGTTTTATAACTCATGATACGAAAATGTTGCAAGTAAATTTTTGGGCATTACAATAAATGAGTGCATAGAAATTTTGAGTTCTTTTAACCACGAGAAAAAGAGAAAATGTTGCTTAGTAGAATGGTCAAGGACAAAACGGTTAATAATGGACAAACCTTGAAGCCAATGATATTGAAAATTCATTGAGTATAGGCTATTCGATTATTATAAACACAAGACAAATGGTAATGCAAAATACTTGTCAAAGTCATCTAATTTTTTATTAGAACATAATTGCATATAATTTTATAGGATGTCTCCAATGGAATTTCAAGGGAAGAAGACTATCTTCTCTTAGTCAAGTCGCCATGCTATCACGAGTTAGTGTTATCTCTGAAAGAAAACTGCATCCAAAAATTTACATGGTAAAACCTTAAGAGCTTATTCAATTTTGGATCCAATTTTAATCAAAGGATTTTCACATTTTTTATACTAAACTAATTCTAGACTAAAATTAATACTAAAATATAGTAAAACTGCTCAAAATATAACTTCTAAATTTTCCCTAAATTTATGAATATTTTTATTTTTTGTTTTATTTTTTATTTCGAAAAATGGAAACTCCGATCAGGTTAGGAGATCAATCCAGATGCAGGCCTCCCTTGGATCTCGTGTTGCTTGTGTAAATATGAGTATTAGATTATGCCAAGCTTTCTACTTTTGTTCTTGGCAATAAAAAAGTAGATTTCTTTATTTCTTATTTGTGTTTCAAATTTATCCTGGCTACTTATCTATTATAGGAAACAGAAAAATTAATTGATGTATATAAAAAAAAATTAGAATTTTAAAGAAAAAAATAAAGAAATAAAAGTGTTAGCAAAAGGTGCGTTAACTTTTACAGTTTCCAAAGAGCATGTGTCTGCCTCTCTAAAAACGCAGAGGAGGAGGGAGAAGACAAACGCGGCACAAAAAGAAAAAGGCAAAAACAAAAGAGCAAAGTGATGGCTAATGATTAATTATGGTAGAGTTAAGTTGCTTTGTGGTCATGTTTTCTATTGACCTCCTACTATAGATTGTAGTACAGTTTCATTGATACGGACCATTTATGACCTGACCCAAACTCGACTTGATTCGACCCGACCCACTTGTTTAATAGGTCTATTTGGCACCTGCTGGCTAATTGGTTGCTCGAGACTTTTCGCTGAACCTTCTCAAGACACTCTTGTTTAAGTAATGCAAAATGACGGCCCGAGAGTCCAAAGGCATGAAAAGAAGAAATGCATCGGATGAGAGACACCATACGTGGATGAACAGCAACGCCACCATTATTGAAGTGAATGGTCGCGAAACATGGCGTTGGTAAAGGGAAAATTACACCTTTCGGGAAGAGTTGTCGAGAAGAGTTAGTCTAGGAAAGATGATGACTACTATCTTTCGCACGGAACACACAGACATGCGAATAATTTAACTGGATGTTAAAGATTACTTCACGAAGCCTAGACATATATTAAAGAGAGAAGGATACTATAAGTGTCAAAAGTTTTGTATAAACACTTATTTTAATGTTAAAAAAAATTTTCGAAACACTTAAGTGACAATATTTTAAAAAAATATCATTACAATTCAAATCGAAATTAACACTTAAGAGATTATTTAAAAGTGCCTAATTATTATATAATCCTTAAATGATGTCATTTAAAAATTATAAATAATAATTATTTGAGTGTAAAATTTTATTTAAAGTGATTACATCAGTATTAGTAATTATTACATTCCATCACCCTCAAAAGAAGAGATAGGCCCCGAATTTCAGCCCCCTTCGCTGCTGCGCATGTCCATACGCTCCACCATATGCTGCCACGTTTCAGAATCACCGACCCTAACATTCGGTCACGTCTCTTGTGAAAATCCTGGGAACTAGCCTTTGGAACTGATTTGGAACAGTCCAAAAACAATGCTAAATCTTTTTATATACAAGACCCTTGCTACTTTCTTGTAGCCTCTCGAGTTTCCCCAGCAGTGCCCTTGATCTCTCTCTTTCTTTGTGGACTCCTGCCGACGTCGTCTCATCTCATGTCTCTCTCTCTCTCTCGGTCTTGCCGACGCAATCTCCTGTCCTCCTCTCTTGATCTTGCCGGTTGTGGCCTTGCCTTTGTTGGTCGGCCCTCGATCAGCCCACTGTTAGCCAGGTTCGTTCTTTATTATAGCAATTAATTAGAGAGCTTTTGTGAAAATGGATAGCCTCATGAAGCAGCGAATGCTTAGGGAAACTATCAGCGTCCTTTATTTGGATATAGAGATATGACTTATATGTGTAAACATGACCCTCAAGATTTACATATTTAGGCTATTTAGCCTTCTCCAAAATGGGTACATAACAACATACAAGACGTCCTGGCTTCCAATTCTTAATGGAATTCAAAAGAGAAGATTAGCCAACTTCAAGAGTAGTTTTTCCTTTCGCATATGAAAATTTAAAGTTGAAAAGCATCCTCATCAGCTTGCTTGTATCATCCCATCGCACATTGGTACTTCAGTGCCAATATACAATTTCGTTTTTTGCACACAAAAGGTTTCATACTACTTCATTCACAATTTATACTTCTATCGTTTTCTTCTGTTTTTCGTTTGTGTCAAAGTAGAGATTCATGAACATTTCTGTTTTTTATCATCTGAAGTTGCTCAGACAATTATAATAATTTTCTATCTTCTCAAGATCCATATCCCGTTCCACTGAATATTCGAAGTTACTACTAAACAATTTGGGTATGCATGTGAACTGGTACTGGTTTATAAGGAAAGCATGTGATGAAACTACGAAAATGGGCATCATCAGAAAAAAGCTAGGCCCGTTTGCCCTTTAGCCGCCTTCAGGAGAAATTTTCGTTTGCATCTGCTAAGAAAAAGAAACTTTAATTTTCACTTTTCTAGACCCGTGGGCGGCTTCGCTATTATTAGATAATTCCCAAATTTTTTTTTTATTAAACAGGTCAGTGGTAATTACTTTTTTAAGGCAAAACTTACTCGTCCCATAAATAGGTTACAAACTTCATGTAAATTTTTAGTCTCATATATTAAGATTTACTATTACATTGCATAAAGCATCATTTTTTTTTTCAAACTTGCCTTTTAGTTTTATTTTTATATGGGACGATGAGAATCAACACAAACAAGTTACCTTTTATGTAAAAAATTACAATTAATGTGAATAGGTGAGTACTTATTTATAGATTCGAAATCGAATTTCTTGTTAAAAGTTACTGATCACATGAAAAATTACTAGCTACGTTACATACTAACAAGTGACATGATTTCTTTTGAAAATCCTAGTAGAGCAAGGGGGGTTAGAAAGAAATGGAACGACAAATAGTTATATCGGCATCCAATGAAATTTTGACCATCCAATTAACATGGAAGGGCGAGTGACCAACAACTAATCGTGATTAGGAGTGAATAAGAACGTGCAACACCTGCTATCCTTATTAAAGATCTCAAGCATCTTGCCAAATGTTTTGTGAAATCTTCAGTTTCATGTTAGGACTCGTGCCATTACTCATAAATTTAGACCTGATTTCAAATGATCGCCACTTTATTTTTCTTCATGTAGAATAGGTTATCTGTTGGTGTACATTTATCTTACTGGGTCGATGTGATTTAGAATAGAACTTGAGTGTAACTCTAAACAGAAAAGCGGCTTGGTAAAGAGTTCTGATGAGATTGTGCACAAATTGACAAGGACACTGGACCTTAGACTAAATACATGCATTTGTCTTGTTCTCAGACACGTACGGTCTTGCAAAGTACAACATTTTATCATCGAGAATAAACTGATCTTGTCCACTGAACATTAGAGATTGCCCACCCATCGGGGCATTCCCTATGCTGCCGCCCTTGTCCAGACAACTATAATAACTTTCTTTCTAAGATGAAATGAGATGTTTCCTGGGGTTGAGCAGATTGTGGGTGGATGTATTTAGCCTTTGCAAGTGGATGCTGATTCTCATTTGTTGGCCATCGAAGTGAAAAATTGAGGCTTTGCTTCCGCATCAGGTTACCTTACACTTTCTGTTCGCCTTAAAGAAGAAAAGTGAGGAAAAAAGAAGGGAGGACATGTAGAAAGGACTATGATATGGTCCACCACCCTTAGTGGATTTCGAGAACATCACCAACGTTGCTAATGGCTTGTCCTGATAGATTTTTATATTTTATTTTTGTTTATCTAATGTTGTCTCAGTCCGCATTTTGCATTATTTTTTTTTTTGGTAAGGTATCCACATTTTGCATTATTTTGTCTTCAAACATATGAAAATTTCACAACGCGTGAACATCAATACGTAATTTGCATCATAACTTTTTTTAAATTTAAATAACATTTTGAATTTTAACAAGAAAGCACAAGGTTATTTTTATTTTTTAAAAAGCCTCCGATCATTCTGATTAGCTTGTTTTGTTCTAATTTATTGTGTCATATGTGAAGACCAAACTAATGAGAAAGTCAAGTAGAATGGAGCTTAACGGTTGAACCACATCATCATTCAATTGCCTCCCATTTCCCTCAATGTTAATTAGACATATTGCTTAAAGATATAGTAGGAAAAAACTTAAGCATCTCATATAATATGACATAATGTTTTTAGAACAATGCATGAATAGGAACTCGCCTTATTAGATTGGATGGAATGATGCTTAGGAATTAGTGTTTGTCAGTTAAATATTTTCTATTATCTACTATTATTGTACTCTTATATTATCTGAAGGACAAACTTGCTAAACATTATCTGAGAGGACACAGCCTTGGAACAACAGGACTTGTTAAAATCTTCTCATCCCCAAAGAGACAAACAGATAAGAGAGAGAGAGAGAGAGAGAGAGAGAGAGAGAGAGAGAGAGAGAGAGAACAAATATGGCAGAAGCTGTCATCAGCATTGGTGGAAGCATCCTTGCCAATCTGATTACTCAAGCTCTAGAAAAGGTTGGAAATTTAGCAGGCGTCGGGCGTGAACTCCAGGAGCTCAAGGGCACTGTCTCAATGCTTCGTGCTGTGCTGGACCATGCAGAGGAGCAATACCACCAGACTCCCCAAATCAAAGATTGGGTTGGGAAACTGAAGGAAGCTTTCTATGAAGCTCAGGACGTGCTTGAAGAATTTAATGTAGAAGCTATGCGACGAGAACTGAGGGGCGATAACGAAATGATCAAGGAGGTAAGGACATTTTTCTCGAGTTCAAACCAGCTTGCTTTTGCACTGAAGATGAGTAGAAAAATAAGAGCAGTGAGGAAGAGAATGGAAGTCCTTGAGGCTGAAAAGAAATTCCACTTGGTCGAGCGATCTATGGATTTGCGAACAGAGATACAACGGAGGGAGACGCATTCGTTTATACGTGAGGAAGACATTATTGGAAGAGAAGATGATAAAGAGGGCGTCATGAAATTCTTACTAGATTTGGATGTAAAAGAGGACGTTTCTATACTTCCAATAGTCGGTATAGGTGGGCTTGGAAAAACAGCTCTTGCTCAATATGTGTATAATGATGAGATGGTCAATAAACATTTTAACTTGAAAATGTGGACTTGTGTCTCTAATGACTTTGATGTGAAAAAAATAGTGAAAAATATCATAGCTTGTGCAAGGGAGGAGGAGCCAAACAATGGTACAAATATCATAGCTTGTGCAACGGAGGAGGAACCAAATGATGATACAAATATCATAGCTTGTGCAACGAAGGAGGAACCTATGGAGGTTCCGATGGAACGATTGCAAAGTGAATTGAGGAAAAAAATTGCTGGAAAGAGATATTTCTTAGTTTTGGATGATTTATGGAATTCACAACGAGACACATGGTTAGAATTGAAAAAATTATTGGATGGAGGTGCTAGAGGAAGCAAGATATTAATTACTACTCGCCACCAAAGGGTGGTGGACATCACTGCCACTGTTCACCCTCATCTTCTCCACGGCTTATCTAAAAATGCGTCTCTTGATTTATTATTGCAAATGGCTTGTCCAAAAAAGGAGGAGATGCAAGATCCTAACTTGCTAGATATTGTCAAAGAGATAGTTAGAAAATGCTCGGGGGTTCCATTAGTTGTTCGAACAGTTGGGACTATACTATTCTCTAAGAAAACTAAACTCGAATGGCAACATTTCAAAGATTATGAGCTCCCAGAAGTGTCTCAAAAGGAAGACCGCATAAAATCGGTTCTGAAGTTGAGTTATGACTATCTTCCTCCACATTTGAAACAATGTTTTGCATTTTGTTCATTGCTTCCCAAAGATTATATCATACAAAAGCAAACTTTGGTCGATCTTTGGATGGCAGAAGGATTTATCTGTCCATCAAATAGTGGTCAACATTTAGAAGACATTGCTCATGGATATTTCAAGGATCTACTCTTGAGCAACTTCTTCCAAGATTTTAAAGAAGATGAGGAGACTTGCAAGATGCATGATTTGATGCATGATCTAGCCTGCTCGGTTGCGGGGACCGAGTGTTGGGTGGCATGGGATGACAAAAAACTTATACACGAAAACACTCGTCATATATCTTATGATTTCACTTCCAATTTGATGGATAAACTTCCAATCTCATGTGCACTGAGAACATATTTGTTTGCTCCTAAATGTGAGGAAATGACACAAAGAGAACTAACAAATGAAGCAAATCTACACAAACTCATTCAAAGCTTTAAAGGGTTGCGCATCTTGGATTTGCAAGACACAAATGTCGAGAAGGTGCCAAGGTCCATTTGTAAGTTGAAACATCTCACGTATCTTGATCTCTCTAGTAATAAAGCACTAAAAAGGCTTCCTAATTGCATTACGAGGTTGCAGAATTTGCAAACACTTAAACTTAACTATTGTTCTCGCCTAGGAGAATTGCCAAGGGATATAAGGAAGTTAGTTAGCCTTCGAAATTTGGACATAGATGGTTGTTATGCACTTAGTTATATGCCATGCGGACTAGGGCAATTGGGTTCATTGCATAGGCTAACGAACTTCATTTTACCCAAAGATAAAGCTCTCACTAAGAATTGTGGCGGACTTGAGGAGCTAAATGGGCTTAATAACATTCGAGGAAAGCTCTGCATTGATAATTTGGGAAGCGTGACAAATGCAGTAGCGGAATCCAAAGCCACGAACTTGATAGAAAAGCGTTTTTTGGAATTTTTGATTCTTAGTTGGAACCATTCGGATACTAATGATGCAATAACTAAGAAAAGAGATGAAGCCCTATTAGATGGATTGAGGCCACATGAAAATCTGCAGAGGTTGATTATCATTCAATATAATGGTGAGAGCTTTCCAAGCTGGATGACTGATATGCCCAATTTAATTAGGTTACGCTTGCAGCAGTGCAGAAGATGTAGACATTTCCCCCAATTTGGCCTTAATAAATTGAAGCATATGGAAATCCACGAGATGGAGTTTCTAGAATATGTGCCTGAGAAGTGTTTGAAAAGTCTTAGCTCACTCGAATCTCTTGAGATATGGGGATGTCCTCGGTTAACTTCCCTCGCACTTGGTTTGCAGCATCTATCGAAGCTCGTGGATCTCTCTATTGAGTATTGTGAGGAGCTGGATTTATCCAAAGACGAGAATGGCAACATCATCATCTCGGACCTCCATGGGGGCCTTCAGAGTCTCCGCTCTGTGAATTTCTCTCACCTTCCCAAACTAGAATCTCTCTCGCAGTGGCTTCTACAGGCCAGAAATCTCGAGCGTCTCAATATTGAGCATTGCAACGGTTTGAAGGCATTACCAGAGCGAATCGAGGCCCTTCAATCACTTCAACTGCTTAAAATCTCCGATTGTAAGGAGCTCCATTCATCCAAAGACGAAAGCGGCAACATCATCTTGGATTTCCACGGAGGCCTTCAGAGTCTCCGCTCTGTGGTATTCACTCACCTTCCAAAACTAGAATCTCTCCCGCAGTGGCTTCTACAGGCTAGAAATCTCGAGAGTCTCCAAATTTGGCGTTGTTACAATTTGAGGGCATTACCAGAGCGAATTGAGGCCCTTCAATCACTTCAACGGCTTGAAATCAGCGAATGCGATTCGCTGATGTCATTACCAGAAAGAATCGAGGCCCTTCAATCACTTCAACGGCTTGAAATCAGTGGATGCGACTCGCTGACGTCATTACCAGAAGGAATGCAAGGGCTTGCATCCCTTACGCACCTATGCATCAGCGGATGCAAGGAGCTCGATTCATCTAAAGATGAAAGGGGCAACATCTTGGATTTCCATGGAGGACTTCAGAGTCTCCGCTCCGTGGAAATCGGTTTCCTTCCCAAAGTAGAACCTCTCCCACCATGGCTTCTGCAGCTCAGCAATCTCGAGCATCTCTATATTTGGCATTGCTTGAATTTGAAGGCGTTACCAGAGCAGATCGAGGCCCTTCAATCACTTCAAGAGCTCAAAATCTGGTACTGTCCCTCGTTGACATCATTACCTGAAGGAATGCGAAGGCTCACATCCCTTACTCACCTACGTTTCTACGGGTGCCGAGGATTGGAGGAGAGGTGCAAAAGAGATGCAGGCGAGGACTGGTGCAAGATCGCTCATATCTCGAACATATATATCTTGCCCTAAATTTCCTTTCTGAAGGTATGTGGTACCTTGTTTCCCAGATTTTGCATGAATAATTTTTCGGAATTGTGTTTTGATACTTTGATTTGATTTTGGGGGGACACGGACAGATCACCGAAGGGAGAGAGAGAAGGATTGCAACATGATTTGGTGATGGAAGGAGGACAATGCCCACTGAGTTCAGCATTGTTAATGCTTTTTGCGGTTTTTGATTCAGAATGTAGGTGCTTCTAGAGAATTTCTCGCTCTGTTCTGGTTCCTGATTGAAGTTGAGAACATTTGCTTGGCGTCGTCCGAATTTGTTTCTGTATATTTTGATCCATTGCTTGACTTGGTGAAGATGAGCCGGTTTTGTTGATTTGGCTCCTCGAACTGGACACTTAGCAGCTCGAAAACCATTATGATGCATGGTCGGTGGCTGCTATTTTCAAATTTTCAATGGCGTTTTGGCTTTGGATCATCATGCTCTGTATTTGATGAGTCGGGGTCTGTACTTTCGTGCTCAGGAAAACTATAGTTTTCACTTCCAGTTACAGTTACCTCTGGCTGTTTAATTTGGATTCTTTTGACTGCAATGAGTTTAAAGCACTAGTCAAGCCATTGACTCAGGCTGAATTTCAATGATTCGGTGAAGCATCCTTATCCAGATCAGTGACAATCATGTGGTCACTTTTGCTGCAGCGCGAACTGTTCTTATTCAAACCTAAGAATTCTTTGGCAACTTTTTTGACGAGCATGGCTTTGTTCATACAAACTTGTTAAAGCTGGCAAATTGCTCGAGTTCCTCAGAGGACTCATCAGTCTATCTTTTGACATCCACGATCCTAAAGTCGCCAAGCCAGGTTTTAACTGCTGCCTCTCTATCTTCTCAGTTTTTCAGCTAGACTAAAATGATGTTATAGGCACGACTATATTTGATTACATTGCACTCTCAGCATGATGCTTCGTGAACTGCCCCTTAACTGGGAGACAGAATTGTTGTGGTTTTCACTAAAAGCCGACAGATTTTGATTTTGAAAATTCTAATTCACCTGCTTAGCCTTCTTCGTGTTTAGAGCATAAATAGAGCTTGTCATTTGAGCTATCTTCCATGAGATTAAGCTCCCTGGTTTTTTTGTTTAAGTAGATATCTATTACTCAGCTACTTCATTTTTCAAACTAGGAGAAATGGCGTAGATTTTGGCACCAATGACGTGACGCCGGATGAGCATCAAAAGAACTCACTGATTGGCAATCCCATGACAGGCAACACATGGATTTCTCTCTTGCTAAAACAGAGGAAGAGTAGAAAAACCAAGAGCTATTCTAAGTTCAGGTGTATGCTTTGAAGTCCAAGAAAAATACCACTGCAGGCTCGAGAGTCTTCTCAACGTGGACGTCCTGCCCTATGCTGATACGATAATTGCATAATACATTTGGTATGTTTTCGTGCACTAAATCCTTTAAGAGCGATGAAAACAAAGATGAACAATTCTTGAACTATTCTGTACTCACCTAAGAATTGCAGGTTGTCCAAAATTGGAGGAGAGGTTCCCAAAACATGCAGGCTCGGATTGTTTTGAGATATCTCATATCCTGCGGACAGAGTTGATAAAGTTATCTATCAACGCTACATGATTCGATTGGGGGAACATGGACAGATTGTTGAAAGGTTTGGACATTGCTTTCTTCCCGCACATGCGAGAAAAATGAAGAAAATTCAAACTTTTCTTCATTCAATTCTGAGCTTGTTTAAATTTTGCTCATGACTCATGCTGTAGATATAGTGTGCGATCTGCTTATTTGATTTCACATGGAGCAAGATGCCTGCGCATGTTTGGAAAATTCTCATAGATGAAGTGATGAAATGTGTTTGCAGAATAGCTTCTGGTTTGCTTCCCTTAGAAATACCTTTATCTCAATGTGTTCCCACAGAATTGGAGGTTCACTTGCATAGCAAATCAAGGGTGTGAATGGTGACAATAAAATACGTGGTGTTTTTTCCTTTTTACACACTACATGCTATTGATCTATTAATTCCTGAAATCAGGCGATCGCTAGACCTGTCGAGCACCAATCTGGACTTACATTCTTGATTTGCTTCTCAGCCATTCTGTAGAGATTCTTAGGTAAATCTTTCACCAATTTTTAGCACCATCTTAAGCAACCGAGTAAATGTTTGATGTTAAAAGAGGTCTTATAAGCAGTTGGACTAGGAGTCTAATCCATGACTTCTCCATTTTGATCACTGCAAGGTTGGCCCGCACAATTTGTTTGGTTGACAATTGACATGTTCTTCATCTCTTTGCCACAACAATGTTTGCAAAAGGAATGTGTTTGTGTGAGGCAGGATTAATGAACTAAGTAGTAGTCTTTGTGGTTGTTTCTTTTGATTACTAAGTCAATCGTTATCAATTTTAAGTCTATGTTGTAGACCTCTTGTGGACTCAATTTCTCTTGTATCCACTCTTGTCTTCAACTTTTCTTGTTCTATGACTTCAATTGGTCATACTGATTATTGTGGTGTTTGGTAGTCTTGCTCTGCCATCACGATATCTGATGGATATTTTTGCCAAAGCAGTTGGCACGGGTAATTTGCAATAATGCCAAATTTAGGAAATAAGAAAGTACTTCAATGTGATTGCCTTTCGATTTTGAGAGGAAATAATTAGATGCATTGTCAAGATTCATAAGCTGATCATCTTTTATATCTAATGAAATATTAGAATAACATATTTGTTGATTGATCCTTGGTAAGGTGGTCAATCGCTTAAATTGTTGCACTCTGCAGTGAGCTTCCTTCAACTATATAATTGCCCTCGGTTTTTAACTCCTTCATGAGCTCTATTTTGCGAATGACTCCTGTGAATGACCTTGAAATGGTTCTAAAAGGACAAGTATAGTCTTACCACTGTTTTTAGTTTATTTTTAAAGGAGAATGTGGTAGCGTCCTTAGGGCAATCAATAAGACTTGCTATTTATGCTTCAAAAATTCAGGTTTTTCCTATTTAGTGGTCCAGCACTTGCTAAAAAGATCTTTGGAGTGCCCAATCCATTATTTTATCTTTTCAAAAATAAACTCCCATGCTTACCAAAAGGCCAAGTCATACAAATAGAGCTCGTCGTTTGAGCTATCTTCCATGAGATTAAGCTCCTAGGTTTTTTGTTTCAGTAGATATATTTGTTCCTCATGCTACTTTATTTTTCAAGCTAGGCAGAAATGGCGCAGATTTTGGCACTAACGACGTAATGCCATATGAGGACTACAAAGAGCTCACTAACCGCCAATCCCATGATGGAAACACATGGATTTCTCTCTTGCTAAAACAGAGGAAGAGTGGAAACACCAATAGCTTTTCTAACTTCAGGGCGCATGCTTTGAAGTCCGAGAACAATACTATTACAGGCTCGAGCGTCTTCTCAACTCGGACATCATGCCTGCTGATACAATAATTGCACAATACACTTGGTATGCTTTAATGCCTAAAACCTTTAAGTGTGGTGCTCAGAAAGATGCAATGCTTGAAATATTCTGCATTGAGATTATGAGTTCACATTTTTATTCAATCTACTAATGGAATAAGTATCTCATATGTTTCATGCACATTCAATAAGTGACTATTTTTCTTTTTCAATTTCTACATTAGCAAATCTTGTTTCGCATTTTGATGTTAATCTAACTATGAACATAATTGTAGGTTGTGGCAGATATTTGCACATCTAATCAGGGATATGAATAGCAACAAAAAAATATGCAGTGTTTTTGTTTTTCTATGGTACATGCTACTGATCTATAGATTCCTGAATAAACAAACGATCCTTAGACCTACTGAGCAGCTGTCTGAACTTCCCTAGTGGAACTACGATAGATCAAGTACCGGTCAAGCTCCAAGGGAGGATAGTGAATTGATCTTGTAGTAAGATGACATGAACCAAAAATGTCCTACTATATCTTATCCTCACATAATTACATCCAGTTGTTCATTTTTTAATAGCCCTTGAGCAATTTTCAAGGATCTTTTCGTAGGTGGCAACAATATCTTGTTAATCATCCATGAAACAAGTATTATGTTGTCCAAAATTGTTCATCCATTTGATCATCTGAATAGGTTGATCAAATGAGAAGGGACATTTCAATTAGTTTATAGGGAATTGTTGTTCATTTGCAGGTCATTTAGGATTTATACACATCAGCTGGTGAGCCAATCCCAATGAAAAAACATGCTAGGGTAGCTGAAATTTTTAGTAACCTGAAGGCTATCGATGAAGTTTCAAGGTAGGAGACCCAAAAACATGAGATTGTGAATCAGAATTTGAAATGGACAAGTTCATGATTTTAGGCAGAATGTTCACATTAGGTATGGGATTGAGCAAGAAAACTCCCTACTGCAGACAAATGTTCAATGGCCATTGAGTTGGCCTGTTGGAGCAAGTGTGGTGTTGGGGCTGATAAGTCATTTGGCTGAGACATATCCGATGCTCACTACAAGGGTTGCTTATATGTCGGTATCAACATTAGTGGCACAAATGGAGAGGTGATGTTGGGCCAAGTAATATCTAACCTCCACGTTGGCTGTTATGTCGAAAGGGGAGAAAAAGAAAAGCACAAAACTGTTGCCATCAACACTGGCTTCTATCATGCTATAAGAATACCAAGTGAGACCAAGCATGTGAATTGAAGCGGGAGATCATTTATGGAGTTCAAGGTAACTTTTGAGGTGAAATTTCAATTACTTTCTCAAGAAAAATAACGAAATGCCATTAATGGCAAACAGATTAAGTGCATACAGACATGGTCTACAGTATTCAAATACTTAATTTTTTTATGTTGCTTAAAATAGTTGAGCAAACTATTGTTGTCCTCTCATTTGATCTGAAATTGATAGATGTAGCTGACTTCAATATCACCATTCACGCAACATATTATCCCGAAGTCGATAAAAACACTCTTCCTTCTCAGGGTGACTAGAATGTTGCAGGATGCCACACTAACTACATGTTTACACAATTAAAATAAAAGGGACCTGATCAAGTATTTTTGTTCATTGAAGGACTTTAAGAGTGTTTTCCCTGGCTTTTCTACAATATAAAAAGCATGAGAGAAGAGGAGGCTTTGAAGTGATAAAAAAGAAGAAGAAAAAGACAATTCCAAATCTCTTCCTTCGCTATGAGGAGCACATTACCGCCTATGGAGAAGGAAATGAGAGAAGGTTGACGGGAAAGCATGAAACAGCCAACATTAACACATTTTCTTTGGTAATGCTTAGAAGAAGCATACCCGCTGCTAGTCAAATTCAAAGATTGCCCATTAAATTGAACTCGAATGTTTTTGTGATGCCTGAATTACTTGAATTCCATTATGCAGGGAGTTGCTGATCGTGGTTGCTGAATTTGTGTGGGCCGTGACTCTGAGAAGCAAGGAAAGGTACTATAATAGTGACCATACCACTTCCCTTTTGTGTTCTGTTTGAGTAATAATTGGAGACCCTTAAATTTCATGTATGATTTAAGAAAGGCTACTATCAGACAATAGTACATAGAAAGTGGTTATTGTTCTTTTTGGTGTCAGTTGATTCTATGATTGTTACTGTGAAGGAAATTTTTAACTGTTAATGCTCTTAAGCATTCCCCCAATTTTGCTTCTGAAGCAAATAATCTGCATATCAGTCCTTACTGTTGAAAATTAGTATTAACACCTAGAGGGGAGGTGAATAGATGTAGAGGAATTTTATGCGCAAGTAATAATAATCTTTTACAATCTATAAACTGAAATTAAATAGAGAGAGTAGAGAAGATTGCAAACACATTTTATAGTGGTTCGGCTTTAGATAAACTTATGTCCACTCTCTAGGCGATCAGCTAATAGGCTGGATTTCACTATATGATCAAAGGTGATTACACACTCTTGAGTGTCAGCACTTAGTGATGATATGTCTCACAAAATCACTCTTCTTGGTAATTCACTAGAATCACTCGATTTTGCTTCTTTTTTTTCAGACAACTAGTGAAGAATTGAATTAGCCTTGGAATATATTTATCCACCCTAATCTCCTAGGTCTCATTCTATCATTATATACTCTCTAAGCCACACCGACCGTTGGCTCTTTCCTTTGAGAGTTTCGTCTTCCCTTTCCTGGACAGACTTTATAAGGCAAGTTTTTTTGGCCGTTGGAGGTAGATTGGATCCCCTTGGATTCTATTCTTCCATACAATCAGAATCCGGACTTCCATAAGTGTTCTATTCTTCTTTGGGAGTTGTCCGTTGATTGATCCTGCAAATCAGTTTGATACAACATAGTCAATATAAATAAAGTAAGTAAAATACTTGACTATTGGTGATCTTATCCTATAGTTTCATTCTGAGTCTGACAAACTCAAGTTCTGAGTTTGCTTAAGTTTTCCGTCTGGTACGATCAGACTCAAATTTGCGTCTGGTACGGACATACTCAGAATCTGCCAGACTGAAGTTCCTACGTCTGCTTCATCCCGACTCAAAAGCATACGTTAGTAGCCTTTGATTTATCTTTAAAATATCATAAGGGATTTTCCTAACAATCTTCCCATTTTTTATAATAACAAAACAATATCTGAATATGCAATTATACTTTTAAATATATTGATAAATCAAAGCATCATAAACACATAATGCAATCTCCAAAATTGAGCAAAAGAATATATAGAAATAATTGTAGCTCAATATTATGCACTAAATAATATAAATCAATTAGCACATATACATATACATATTTTATCCCCCTTTTTGTCATAATCAAAAGGCGATAATAATGAAAAATGGTGTCACGTGGACAATATATTTACATAATATCTTTAAATATGTATGAGGCATGAAATACAAACATTAAAGATAACATGTTGATACGAACATAAAGAATATTCAATATAGCTCATATATATCAACAACAATATGCCAAGGAAATAAATGGATGATATACTTACCAAATTATATAGAACACAATTTACATTTTATTTCCACAGTAATCAGGATCAAGATCAATTTAAAAAATCTGCCATAATTCATCAATGCTCCCTTTCAATTTGTTGCCTTTTTGAAATGATCACGATTCTCCATTTCTTTTTATATTCACTTTCTCCCCCTGTCCTTATGACAGTATTTGCGATAATACTTATCGCAGCTTGTGCACGTTGAATAGAATGTTGTCCCTTTATTTCTTTTTTAGTAGCAACATTCGCAGCATTCATTTGCTTTTGAAGTTTGAGGGAGAAGTTTGTTTTCATCAATCAAGCTCGCCTCATATTTAATCTGCATAAACTTAACAAACTTTCTGCATAAATGCATTGTTATAATATTTCATGTAATATAGAATGCCCTTTCTTGAGAAATAAATTGGATAACATATATGACAATATAAAAATTTCAATTCAAAGCTATTCAATCTTATATATGACACATTAGTGGCCTGCTCAATAATTTCTGAAAATTTTGTGCAATGAATAGAATTTTTGAGCCTTAAAAAAAATCTCCATAATTTCGGATTAAGCTTTCCCAACCTTATATGGAAATATATTTTGCCACCTGTAAATCCTTGTAAAATAGATAATAATCTTTGCAAAAAAAAAACATATCGCGCGCATACCTTCTTTCAATTTGCGGATCAAACTTGCATAATATAAAATATCTTTTAAGATTATAGTAAGTGAATCCCAAAATATAACAATATCTTTCAAGATTAAAGGGACTTCCCTAAGCATAAATTTCAAAAAGATATTATTGATGCAATATGCAAAAACGAAGTAGAATTTTTATCACGTGCCAAATCAAGTAATAAAAATGTGCAATACCTAACAAGAGAATTTTTGCAATATATATATATATATATATATATATATATATATATATATTACACGTGAGTCATAAAAATCATTCAGCATTATAAATATTTATGTAGAAATTTTGAAGGCAGGATGATAAATATGAAATACTTTATTTCCTTACCCAATGTATATATATTTAAAATATACTATTGATTTAAAAAGATCATCGTCAATCATCACTTGAGATATTTTTTTGATTGCTCAATGATTTGCATAGATTTGCAATCATTATTCTTTTGTAAAATTTCCTGCAGCAAGCTCTTTTTCTTTTGGTATCCATGAATTTGGATCATTCTTTAACGTTAGAGCACAAATAGGAAATTTCATAAAAACTCAACGATGCTTTGTTGACTCATTTCAGTAGAATATTTTAGGGAGAATATCTTGTATAATATCTTGTAAAACAAAATTTTGTTTTGCAAAAATATAACAGAATAAGAGAGCATAAAATTCGATCAAATAATCATGATTATCTCTAAGCAAGATATTAAATCATATTAAATCAGATTCTAACTCACCGTAACATAAAAGGAATGTTATGCACAAAAAAAAAAAATTCTCACTTCCTTACCTTTATTACCTGCAAGAAAACAATTTATTTTTTCTTCGGTATCCAAATGAATTTGGGTCCATTTCGGTTAGAGGAAGCATCAAATTTCCAATTGATTGACTTGGATTTCTTCCAATCAAGTGAACATTGTTGCTCAAAGTGATTATGATCACCACAATTCGAACAATTAAAATATTGAGATCCAACAGGCTTAACAAATTGCTTACCAAAATGATTTCGATAATGGTGGATCGAAGGTTTGCGCCGCAATCTCTTCTTTACTTTCAGAAAATCATTCTTGATCTCACTATCCTTCTCATAATCGAGACTGGATTTGTTGTAATGCGGCATTTCTATGGAGAGGACATGCTCTAATGTCTTTGAGCCAATAGAAAATTTCTTGCAAATTTTGGGAATTTCTTCCTTATAGGAATCACTTTCCTTTTGCAAAAATTCTTTCTCTTTCTTAACAAAAGAATTCTCTTTTTCCAGCTCAACGATTCTTGTATCATTTGTAGAATTTTTCTCTCTCAATTTAGAGATTTCCTTCTTCAATTTAGAGATCTTCTTCAACGCTTTTTTATGTTTTGCACATAATTCTTCAAAAAGATCATCATCATCAAGAATAGGATTTGAACATGTTACCTCATCTTCTTCAAATTCAATGTCCGCCTTTAAGCATAAATTCTCATCATCGCTGGATTCACACTCAATGTCACTCCACATCTCGGCTTTCAAAGCTTTATTCTTCTTTTCAAATTTCCCTTTCCTTTTCTTGAATAAAGGATAATTGGGTTCGTTTGTGGACTTCTTCCCTTTCGAATTGCTTCTTTTTTGTTCAAATTTTTTAATCAACGACTTCATCTCCTCATCGTCATCTTTTTCATCTTCCTCAAAATCTACTTCATCAAAATCAGCATTAGATTTTAAAGCAATTAACTTCTTACCTTCCGGATCTTCGTCATTTATACGTTTTGCTTCATATGATTGCAAAGTTCCAATAAGTTCATCAACAGATAAAGGCGAAATCCTCAATGTTTCGCGGATGGAAGTTTTGACGTTGTTCCAATCCTTCGATAATCCTCTCAAAAGCTTATTCACTTTCATGAGTCCTGAGATTGATTGTCCTTGATATGCAAGTCCATTCACTATTTCAGTGAATCTGCTGAACATGTCTCCAATGGGTTCTCCTGGCTTCATCTTGAATGATTCGTATTGCCCGAGAATAATATTGACTTTGGTCTCCTCTACACGATCAGTCTCTTCATAAGTAACGTGCAGCCTATCCCACACATCTTTCGCTATTTCACAAGAAGAGATTCGGTTATATTCATTTGGAGACAAGGCACAATAAAGAGAATAGATAACATTTCCATCTAAAGCTTCTCTTTTTGTTATCTCCTTTTGAGATAGAGTGACAGATAATTGAAGCGTTTCGCCATCCTCTTTTCTAGTAGATGTTGACGTAATATTAGGATTGATTCCTTTCTCAACAACGTTTCATTCCAACAAATCCTTAGATCTTAGGAATGCCTTCATATTGTTTTTCCAGACATTGTACTTTTTTTCATCAAAGTAAGGTGGTTTAGTGATGTTTCGTCCCTTAGTCAGACCTGGTGCAAAAATACTAGCCATAGAGGATCTTTAACTCTGAAGTAACAAACACTTCAAAAACTCTGAGCACAGGGCTCCGATACAATTGTTGAAAACTAGTATTAACACCTAGAGGGGAGTGAATAGATGTAGAGGAATTTTATGTGCAAGCAATAACAATTTTTTGCAATCTATAAACTGAAATTAAATAGAGAGAGTAGAGAAAATTGCAAACACAGTTTATAGTGGTTCGGCTTTAGACAAGCTTACGTCCACTCTCCAAGCGATCAGCCAATAGGCTGGATTTCACTATATGATCAAAGGTGATATAGTCCAGAACAATGGTTTTGAACAAATATTGTGATTGAGAAAAATCCTGGAGTATGCTCTGCACTTGCCCTTAGGGGATCCTATGCATCAAAATTTATGATATTTTAGAGTTTACTATGATCTAAGTTCTTTGTTTGAGAAGGAACTTGGTGACTAACAGGCAGTCCCTATTGAAAGCCAAGAGGGCCGTGTGTGGGATAGCATACTTGTCACAAGTTTGCAATTCAAACTTTGGATTCGGATCACAGTACCCTTTATGGTATCAGAGCCATGGATTTGTTTGAATCATTTTAGTTTGGTCATTACCATGTTCTGTTACTAGAAGAGAACCTCTCATCCTATGGAAACTTCAGATTCAACTTCTCATTCTTTTCCCATCTCTTTTACCTCTAACCTTTCTCTTCAACCTCCACCCGAACTTCGAAAATTTTCATGTTAAAAAATAGACTATCTTTATGAGGTTACATACCTCACAAAAGATAGTAAGATTTCAGAAACCCAGCTCCCTATGATGAACCCATACACAGCTTTCACAAAACCCCCTTCTTTTTCCCCACTACGGTCTATTAAACACCTGATCAAACACATCCCTCGCACTGTCAAAGAATATGTTCAGTCTTCTCGTTTTGACCAACACCCTATTCAAGCAACTGAACAAGAACAGTTCGTTACTCTTCAGATTCCACCGGAATTTCCATCTCAATGGATTCAACAAGGCTATACTCATCTCCATTTTGGAGCCATCCACCTTGCTTTGACTTTTCATGGTCGAAAAGGCTTACCAGTTACAGCAATAATAGCCTTGTTAGACACCAGGTTGCTTGTGTAGGTACTATCCAAACAATAATGAATGCATGCACTATTTTTGTTACTCTATTCCCAAACTTTAACATTGCTCTTGTAGATCCCAACCTGTTGACTGCTCTAAAGGTTCAGTTACAAATTACTAGAGCCCCGCAGACTCCTGGATCCATTGCTGCCACCTTGCACTATCAGATGATTTACCGAGTTCAAAACCATGCCATAGATCTCAACATTCAAAACTCTGAGGATGCCCTTGTTATCTCGGTCGACCACGACCAGACCTCCTGCATCCATATCCCTCGCCAGATCCCTAGAAATGAGCTTGTTAAGCTCCTTCCAGATAGTTGGGTCACCAACTACGAAAAACTCCATCAGAGTTGTAAACCACTTCAATCCAGTGAACCACAGTTCACCCGGAAAAAAGATGGTACTATTACCATCAAATTCGGCAAAGCGAAAGAGGAACCTTCCTCTATTTTTCCCACTATCCTCCACTTTACACCCTATCCCACTGATCCTGTCTCAAGCGAACCAGATGACAAACGCTTTGTCCATTCTTTTGGTCCCCAAGGACAATCCATTCATCATTTCAAAGACCCTACTGGACATTGCTTTTGGGATCCAGATTGTATTTGTCCATCATGCACAAAACCTGATGATGACAATGACAAACCTTCTGCCAAAAAGAAGAAACCAAAGAAAGATACTCTTTATCAAAGGTATCTTGATGGCGATCCAACTGTTGGACCTCTTGGAGAAGATGGAGGCAGATACCAGTTCATTGTTTCTTATGGACCATCCAGATGTACTCCACTAGCTGTACCACCACCTTGCAAGCCAGTTCCCTCCTTTCAACCACCACCAGCTAAACCCATGATTATTTCGCCTTTCTATAAGCCAATCCAGAAATGGGTAAAAAAGAATCCTTCATGTCCCCTGAAACTACCCCGACCAAGCATCTGTGTACCCAAACTCGTCTCACCTCCTGTCCTACCTAGCATATGCATGTTCCATTCTGATGATTTTCCTCCACTTGAAAACACAGAACCGTCTAGAACCAGCACCCGCACCCGGAAATTTCCTCATTTGGAAAAATTCTCTGACCCACACCATAGGTACCAGCATTCACCCAAGGTACCAAACCCCACTGGTCTTGATGCACAAGGACAACGTAAGCAGCCTTTTGTTGCCGAAACCGTTCTCAATTGGCAGACTGAAAATGCCTTAGCTCAGAATGAGCTTTTAAGCACCGTTTTCACACGTCTTGAACGGGTAGATAAGACCACTGACTTATCCTACCGCATGTTAAAAGACTTCCAAAAGCGGCTTCATTTGCTAGAAACTAAGCAAACACCCCCAAGCCATTATTTGGAAGATCAGAGACCAGAGATAGAAAAACTCCGAAGGCAGATCCAAATTTTTAAGGGTCAACAGTCATTTACTCCACTAGATCCACCCCTTTTTCTCTCTCCTGCCCTGCCACAAAAGCCAAAATCATCATTTGGCTCATCCTCTTCTTTTGCTACTGTTTTAAGCTCAGTTGCTCCTCCTCCTCAGAATAATTTTCTGACTCTTCGAGAAAACCTTCGAAAGCTTAAACTAAAGCAAAAGAGATCCCCTCCTCCCACCGAGTATTCCCCACCTTCTCCGGGCACACCTAAACATCCTCCCGGAAGTCATCCTCCTGGTAACCCCCCTCCTGGGGAAAAATCCACTACCATGACCATTTCCAACCCACTCGAGAATTTTCTTCGCCAACAGATTCCTTCCATTGCTGTTATCAAACCTTCTGCCACAAACCAGGTTAACACATCATCTGGATTTGATTCTGACATTTTAATTGAGTCACCCTCTTCAGAAGGGTCATTCTTTATGGCAAATAGTGTCAAGGATGAAGAAATATTCTCTGAATCCGAAATCCATCATCAAGAACAACCAAACGCCACCCAGTCTTTTACAGCCTCATCATCTAAAATCTATTTCACACTAGATGACATTCCATATTTTAAGTGGCCTGATAGGCTTCAAGAATTTCATACTTGGCTCACTGCTCGGCATATTTCTGAACCTAACACTTATGATATTCTTTTGGAATTCATTAGCCGTTTCACAGAAGCACTTAAAGATTGGTGGCATACTGCTGCAAAACAAGATCAGATGTACTTCTTGACTCAACCTTTGGATAATGCTATTCAGATTATCCATATGTATTTAATCGGCAAGCCTGAAGACTCCAAAGAACTCAAAAGAAATGAGTTCTTTCACCGGAAATGTTGCTCACTAAGACGCAAAGACCTTAATCGTCATTTTCAGGCTATGATCAAACTGTTTTATTTACTTGGCGCAGATTGGAATCTTAAGCCTATCTTCTTGGCATCCATTCCAAAAGAACTCAGCCAAGCTGCTGAGAAAACTCTTCAACAAAGGCAGAAAAGCGTAACAGAAGCTACTCTTGGTGAAATCCAGCAAGCCGTTCACATCACCATAGAAGAACTTTGTCTTCGAAGAGAAGCTTTTCAAAGCTTTCTCAAAGAAAACAGACACCTTGACAAGGCATGCTTCAAACTTGGTCTGAAGATTAAATGTCCCAAGGATTGTTCTGATCCTTCCTGCACAGGGTGCAAAAAGAAAAGACATTTCAAACGACTTTCCTTCAGAAAGACACGCAAAGGGAAAGGCAAAAGTAAGTGGAAATTTTTGAGGAAAAGCCATCATCGTTTTTCTAAGAAACGTAACAATGACAGGTGTTATGTCTGCAACAAAAAAGGGCATTTTGCAAAAAATTGTCCAAAGGCAAGCAAGCGAGGAAGCCATTTGATCGACAAAATTGCCAACAGCATCGGCATCTAGCTAGATGATTCGGATATTGAGTCCGTTTTCTCTTTAGACGACCAATCATCCGAAAATACTCTTTGTGCTATTCAGACATATAGCTCAGATTCAGGTTCAGATTCTGAGAATGATGTCTTCACATTCTTCCCTGATTCACCTGCAGAAATTGAACTCAATGAACCTGTCCATCACCCGTATATTCCTATCCACATCCTTCTGTTCAAATACCATAAACCAATTCCTTTGGCAGCACTCATCGATACTGGAGCCAGCTCTTCCATTTTGGACCCAAAGATCATTCCAGAAGAATTTTGGAAATCTTACACCAGGTATTTCAATTCTGCCTCTAGTGACACTTTTGCTACCAAGTATCGCTATAAACCCATTACTATCCAGTTCTTTCCCCAGTGTTCCATAACCACCAAAGTTCTTGGTTCTCAGTCTCTAGACAAAGATATCATCATTGGTTGGGATATCTTGACCCAACTTCCCAAACTCAGAATTGTCTCATGGCCTTCGCTTCAGGAATCAATTCAAGGAATTTGTAGACATCAAACGATTCTATACCCTTCAACCAGTAATCCTAGATCCAATAATCCAGAGTCTACTTTCTTCATGTGCTGAAACACACTCCCAATTTTCCCAAACTTGCACCCAACCTTTGTGGAAAAACTCTTCTTTCTATGTCAAACTTCCCTTTAAACGAAATGAAGACATCAATCCTACAAAGGCTAGTCACTCAGGAATGAGCCTTGAACATCTTACACTTGTGCAGACCTCCTGGCACAAGGTCTCATTGAACCCTCTGATTCCCAATGGGCATGTGAAGCATTCTATGTCAACAAGCGAGCCGAGCAGAATCGTGGCAAAATGAGGTTAGTAATCAATTACCAACCTCTGAATGAGTTCCTTCAAGATGATAAATTCCCATTGCCTCATCGAAATTCCCTTTTCCTAAACCTTGCTCAAGCAAAGATCTATTCAAAATTTGATCTTAAAGCAGGATTTTGGCAACTGGGTATTGACCCAGCAGACAGACCCAAAACTGGATTCTGTATCCCAAACCAACATTTTCAATGGACAGTTGTCCCTTTTGGCCTCAAAACTGCCCCTTCCCTGTTCCAAAAGGCTATGTGCAAAATCTTTGAACCCATCCTCCAAAACTCACAGATTTATATTGATGACATCTTTCTATTCAGCCATGATGAACAATCTCATTGTCAACTTTTGACATAGTTTGCTGACATTGTTAAGAAATATGGCATTATGCTTTCTCAGAAAAAGATGATTATTGCCCAAAAGGAAATTAAATTCCTGGGCATGCGCCTCAAATATGGAACCTATTGCCCTGAACCCCATATTGCTGATGAACTTCAAAAATTCCCTGAAAAGGATCTCAATCCTAAACAAGTCCAGCAATTTCTAACAAGTCCAGCAATTTCTAGGCATTGTAAATTATCTGCGAGATTTTGTTCCACACATCTCTAAGTATTTGAGACCTCTCCAGCGAATGCTCAAGAAGGATCCTCCCCTATGGGGATTCAAACAGACCCAAGCTGTTGCTCAACTCAAACAGCTCTTGCAAAACCTTCCTCCTTTAAAAATTCCATCCACTGGCAAAAGAATTCTCCAAACTGATGCCAGCGACAAATATTGGGCAGCCATTCTTTTCGAAGAAATTGCGGGAAATAGGCATATTTGTGCCTACAAAAGTGGTCGATTCTCTCAAACAGAGATCCATTATCACTCCACTTTTAAGGAGATACTTGCAGTTAAATATGGCATCAAGAAGTTCGAATTTCACCTCATCAGACACCATTTTCTTGTTGAAATGGACATGTCCTCGTTCCCTCAAATGCTTAAATTCAAGTAAAAGCAAGTTCCTCATCCACAACTGCTCCGATGGGCTGAATGGTTTTCTAAATATTCCTTTGAAGTCAAGCACATTCCAGGAACTAAGAATGCCCTTGCTGATTTCTTGTCCCGTCCAAAGGAACCAACGCAAACCATCAACGTGTATGTCAAAAAAGAGCCCTTTCAGGACACATATCGAACAAACAAAATTCCAGGAAGTTGGCCCAGTCTGAAATACCCTCCTAATGTTCCTGAGGCAATCCACCACAATAATCTGAAAGAAAGACTTCCAGAATTAATGTGGGAATATCACATCTGAATTTTCCGTGAACATGGTGGTCTGATACTTATACCAGACAGACTTCATCTGCAATATCCATTCATTCATCCTCTCAAATGGTCTCCTGATGAAGAATTTCCAGAAAAACTCAAATGGTTATTATGGTATATGTTCAACCTGTACACTATAGCCATTGAATTTCCCACTGATAAAATTTTGCAGGTTATTCACAAGGATTGCCAAGCTCAACCTCATAATCAGAAACACCTATTGGAGATTTTTGCGTGGTACAAACCACTCCAATATTGGAGAGAACTATTTAAAGTCCAAAATCGCCAAGGAAGGCATGGACCAGAAAGACACACTGTTGTCCTATTCCACCGACCATAGACATTTTCCCATCCATGTGGATGGATTTCTGACAAACCTTCTATTGCAGGAATATCAAGCTACAGGCCTCAAGTTTTTCAAGAATTTGCTTGAATTCACCAGACACTTCCATACTCAATCACGACAAGCAGACCAGCATACCAGCATCTCGTGAACTCCAAAGGATCCTATGCCAAGAGAATCGTACTATCCTACCAGAAGCATGGCTATTTGCACAGGTCCCTGCCTTTTGGGACCACCTTGAAATTTGGGATTCCACCAGAAACCAGATCCAATAGGCTTTTCAAATCTTTCGACAGAATAATCCAGACTCCTCCACCCCCTATGATCCATGGGGGGGCCACTCTCACAGGACCCTTGGGAAGACACCCTAAATTACGCTCCTTATCCCGGCTCTTTCTCCAATACTTTCGGTGCTAGCTCCTCCTGCCCACCAGGACTGTCGGCAGAAGAAATTGAGAATCTCATCCGTGCTTTCAAAAGAGAAAAAGACGGAAGCTCCAGTCCATCAGATATCGACGAAAAAGCTCTCTTCAAGGAACAGATAGCCCATCATAGCTCTGATGATTCAGACTATGACTACAATGCTAGAGACGGAAGAGACAAATGAAAAACCGTCCTGAAAACACTGTACACCGTACTGTAGCACACTGTTCACTGTTCATCTAGTCTGTTTTTACTGTAGCATTAGGCGATAATCCACTGTTTATAGCTTGTCACGGGATTTCTTTAGGACTCCCTACGTATGTAGCCCTTAAGTGGCTAAGTTTGCTCAATTATGTCCTAGCATGGCCAGTCCGCCTGCTCTTGTCGTTTGTATTCTCCTTTGCCTATATAAGAGCAAGGAGTCCCCATTGTAAGATCCATCGAGAAAAATAAGAAGTGTGTTGTGTACTCTATATCCAACATGATCTTCTAAACACTTTCATTCTCTTCTAGTCCAGAACAATGGTTCTGAACAAATACTGTGATTGAGAAAAATCCCGGAGTATGCTCTGCATTTGCCCTTAGGGGATCCTATGCATCAGAATTTTCGATATTTTAGAGTTTACTATGATCTAAGTTCTTTGTTTGAGAAGGAACTTGGTAACTAACAGGCAGTCCCTATTGAAGGCCAAGAGGGCCGTGTGTGGGATAGCATACTTGTCACAAGTTTGCAACTCAAACTCTGGATTCGGATCACAGTACCCTTTATGGACTTGGTGATGATATGTTTTACAAAATCACTATTCTTGGTAATTTACTAAGATCGCTCGATTTCGCTCTTTTTCAGATAACTAGTTAAGAATTGAATCAGCCTTGGAATAGATTTATCCACCCTAGTCTCCTAGGTCTCATCCTATCCTTATATACTCTCCAAGCCACACTCGACCGTTGGCTCTTTCCTTGAGAGTTTCGTCTTCCCTTTCCTGGACAGACTTTATAAGGCAAGTCTTTTGGACCGTTGGAGATAGATTGGATCTCCTTGGATTCTGTTCGCCCATACAATCAGAATCTGGGCTTCCATAAGTGTTCTATTCTTTTTTGGAAGTTATCCGTTGATTGATCCTACCAATCAGTTTGATAGAACATAATCAATATAAATAAAGTAAGTGAAATACTTGACCGTTGGTGATCTTATCCTGTAGTTTCATTCTGAGTCTGACAAACTCAAGTTCCGAGTCTGCTTAAGTTTTCATCTGGTACGATCAGACTCAAATTTGCGTCTGGTACGGACAGACTCAGAATCTGCCAGACTGAAGTTTATGCGTCTGCTTCATCTAGACTCAAAAGCATACATTAGTAGCCTTTGATTTATTTTGTCATCTTCAAAATATCATAAGGGATTTTCCTAACACTTACTGATCCAATATTTCCAGAACTTTATTGATTTAGACTTGGACATCTCAGTTCTTTTAATGCTTCAAAAAATTTCTGGAAGACTTCATTATTTCTGAATATTGATAAAAGATTGAAAGTTCACCTTCCTTGCTCAGTCAACTAATGGCTTAAAATGATATACAGGTTACTTGGAAGACAAGTATCCTTGCTCGAACATGGACCCATATGTCATGACCTCATTACTTACTGAAACTACAATTTATGGGAGCTCACCCTAGAGGCTGAAGCTCTTGCTGCTCAAAAGCCAACATTGAAGGTCTAAAGTTCGAGTTGCTGGTTAAGAAAGGCCAAATGTATTTAATCAAGTTGGTGAGAGACGGTGAACCTCTTTTCCTCCAAATTAAGGTCATTGAGAGAAGAATCTCATGCAAATAAAGCTTATCAGAGGGAGAGAAAATTAGGTGTCCAAGTTCAGACCTAGTCTCCTTTGCATTGGTTTCATACCGCATTCACTAGTATAATCATTCTAGGCATTTGAGTTCATCAATACCCTTTAGTAGCATGGACATCTTCCTCTGTTTGAATTGTCAGTTACTTGCATATTTTAGCACAATTTATCCATAAATTCAGTGTTCATATTCCGAACTCATTCAATTTGGCATTTCCGACTTTCTTTTGAATAAAAGGTTGTCTGACTTGTAATTCAGTGAACATGAGATGCCCCAGTCATTTTATTCTCTTCCAATGTTTTCTTGAGAGGACTTTGAGAGGTATAGATAGACTGCAATCCTTGGCATTGCGCAAATTTGTCCTTGCAATTCTGCAATTCTCTTACCTTTGTGAAGAAAAGAAATATTCTCATTGACATGGAAAGTGTAGTACATACACAAACAGAAATTTGGCAATACCATTACCTACCATTTTGCTTCTAAAGAACTGAAAGTTACTCAAGTCCTATTTATTTTTCATCTTCTCACACCAATTTGGCGAACCTTAAATGACTTTGCAAATGTGGATTTCTCCATTTAAGCTCTATATCACGTAGGAGAGAAAAAAAAATTTTAAAAAGAGAGAGATCATGGCGGTATTTTTTCATTAATCAAATTGGAAGGATTTGATGGAGGGATATGATTGCATCAACTTGATACGTTTTAAAATTCAATTGCATTTTTGTAATAAATTTTAGAATTTTTAGTGCATTTATCCCAATAATTAACAATAATACTGATGCTAACTTATCTATCATGCCATACCTAGCAATTAGAAAATTTTGAGAAGTAGAATTAGTGTTTATCTTGATATACGTTTTAAAGGGAAGTCTGCAAAATTTTCAGTAGTTAATAGATTTATGAAATTGTTGGCAAATTTCTAATAATGTTGATGAAAAAAAAAGATATTACCTTGAATGTCGGGTTACTTGTTAGGAAATCACCAATACTTTTAAGAATTTACCAACTTTGAAATGAACTAGTAAATTATCAACTCTTCTTCAATTTTACGAATATCACAAGTAAATTTCCAACACTATAATAAATTTACCAAGATTCCAATAAGTTAGTAATTTTTCAACTTCTATGAACAATATCCCAACGAATTAGTAAACTGTGAACTTCTTTTAAATTCTACCATTGTTGTTAGTAATGTATGCACTACAAGGAATTTACTAACACTAAATACATTAGTAATTTACCAACTAATTTTATATTTACATGAAATACCAACCTTATAAGGAATTTGTCAATATTTCATGAAATTAATTATTTACCAATTTCTTTAAAATTTTACAAGATTGAGTAGTAAACTTCCAATGCCATCAAAAACTTACGAAAATTATAATGAATTAGTAAAATTACCGACTTCTTTTAAGTTTTAGTTTAGTGTGATTAGTAAAATACCAATTCTTTAACAAATATATCAAACCTCTCAATAAGTTAGTAAGTTGTCAACTTTTTTCACATCTTACAAGCGTGGCTTGTGTACTAACAATATACAAGAGACTTTCTAACATCCTACTAAATTAGTCCAACTTCTTGGAAAGTTTATGTGCGGTTAGTGAAGACCATCCCTAAAAAAAATTTAATAGTGTCTTATCATTTAAGTACTGCATTACACATCAATAAAGACTCACTAAGTTAAAGATCAATCAACCATCTTGATTCTTGATCTAAAAATAGCCCTCTAAAATAGAACACGCAAAACATTTTTTAAAAATACTGTTAGTATGACTGTATGTGTTATCTGATTCTTCATTTGTCGTGCTTTGATGATTTATGTATTTTGCCTTATAGGTAGTTTTGCCTGAAATTTCACATTTTTTATTAAGAAATAATTTCACTCCTTTCTCGTACAGGAAAAAATAATTTTATGCTTTCTTGCACCCTCTGACAAATCAGTCTTAAGTTACAACACAAGCTGATAGGGCTAACAACTTGTTAAGATGTAAATATCTATTGTTATGGCACATTTATTCTAATATTATGAAAATACAAAAATGACTTTACGACTTGTTATGATGGTCAAAATTTGAAATGATACTTCCACGTGTCCCCAAACCAAAGACCGTGGATAGGTGCACCATAAAGAGTCATCAACTTAGAGCAAACATTTAGTGACAGAGACATTTTCTGTCGTAATTTACTGATTTTGAAAATACAACACTTGTGATAGGTCATAACCTAGAACCAAATGTGCCTGTCCAAAGGGTATTTCCACCACTACTTTGTTTTTTTCGAAGTATTACACTTGTGTTAGATCATAAGCTTAGAGGAAATACCTCTTAATTAAGGTGATTTTCAACGTAACTCATTGATTTTTGACTTGTTGCACTTGTAACGGATCGCAAACGTAGGACTCAAAAGAGTTCTCCTAAAAGAGTTGAGTTAACAAATAAGTATAAAAGAGTTTAGAACTTATTACGATGTCCACAGTCATTATAGCGCATTTAGTTTGTTCTGTCCTTTTCTCGTTTCGAAGGCTATAATCTCAAACCAGATAGTCATCGATCGACAAAAAGAAATGCAAATGAGTAGATCAATTCTAACACGTGCACATCATAAAATTGACCTGAAGCATGGCTCAACTTAACCAAATTTACAACTACTACGACCCGTGCCTCCAAGATCTATTAAGACTCATCCATTGAGTTACAACCTGAAATGTCTTTCTAATTAATCAATTTAAATCCATTCGAAAGGCAAATAAAATTCAACTTGACCAAAGTCGAGCATGCAATCTTCATTGGCAAAGTTCTCGTCATATAATCCCCCACAAGCTTGACCAACTCTTTCGAAAGCTCATTCACTCTACAATATTGTCATTTTCAAATGGAAACCTCACCTTCTCTCTTTTGCTGCTCCCAAAATTTGGGGGTTGAGACATCAGGAGTGCCATTATTTTTGTATGGCCCTCACTTTGATGCAAAATTTTTTTTTCACTCACTTGAGTGCCACATCGCCGGAAAAGTTGACGTAGCAACCGGAAAACAATATTTTAATATTTTAATTAATTTTTTTGAATTTTTTTGAATTTTTTTTGAATTTTTTGTTTTTTGTTTTATTTTATTTTTTTAAGGCCAACGAGGGCCACCGTCGACCCTCGCCGTCCGCCGAACACTCGCCCAGATTGGGCGAGGGCCCCCTTGTCATCGACCATGAAGGCCTTGGGTGAGGACGGCGAGATCGTTGAAGGCCCTAGGTGAGGTCGGCGAGGCCATCGATGGCCTAACTCGCGGCGGCGACGGCGAAGGCCAGGCGGCCCTTGCCCAAATCTGGCTCTGGGCAAGGCCGCAATGACCCTTGGCAGCCATGGGGAGACCACGATGGCCTAACCCAAGGCCTTCGCAGCCAACAGCAAGGGCCCCCTCCCCCAATTTGGGCGAGGGTCCACAGTGGCCCTTGCCGGCCTTAAATAAAAATTCAAAAAAAAATAAATTAAAATATTAAAATAATGTTTTCCGGCTGTCACGTCAGCATTCTGGTGGCCACGTCAGCTTTTCCGGTGATGTGGCACTCAAGTGAACGATTTTACTCTGATGTGGTATTCAAGTAAGGAAAAAAAAGTTTTGACACTAAAGAGAGTGCCGTACGAAAGTAATAGCACTTCTAGTATACTTACCTCCAGAATTTGAGACTAGGTCTCATCCCTAGCACTAATTTCTTAACTCTACAATGTGCCGATGCTTTATCATGTTCATTCACTATCCATTGTATTTTCTCATCAGACTTGACCATATCAATCATTCTTGTGCCGTCGAAATTTAGACCAAATCCTACAAAGCAGAAAATCTCACTTTGACAGCACAACCAAGGAATATAGCAGTAAAATCAAGATGAACTAGTAATGTCGTTGGCCAACATTAGTGATGATGCTTGAGATGAATTACATGCTTCATAGGAATTTGCATTTAATAAAATTGCGACATATGTTTCTTGCTGAATCTCTATCAGCGTTCTTAAATTTGGTGTTTGGCATTCCAATGCACCCGACTAATCCAACAGGCTCATGATAGTCTCCCCACTGAGCACAACCAAACAATTTCCATGGTAACAGGTGACTAGAGATGACCCCAAAGAGCGGCATTCAGTAGGATTCGGGCCATTTCCTTCCAACAAGTGGTTATTGCAATCATCTTGACAACCCTAAGATCATGTCTTGCCTATTCAATTACTCTAAGAAGACCATGGCCACTAACTCCATGGGATCTCAGTCGACGTCCTCGGGGCCCCTACCAAGTGGCTCGTCAAAACCTCGTAGAGGACCAATCAGCATATTGTCCTCCCGGATGTACCACGCCAGGAACCAATGGGGTATCTATTACCCCGGTCCCTCATCCATCCAGATGGTAGAGAGATACTTCTCGTACAAGTGCACCCGACCCAGGGAACATCAAAATGTGAAACTAGATGATACTAACGTGCAAATTGGGAAAAATATTGTGTCGCTTGTTGAATGTGCATAAAACATATGACAAACTTATTCTGATGGTACGATGTAGAAAAATGCAAACTTGTAATCTCAATACATAATAGTTTGGGTCTTGTTTACATTTTTGTGCACTGTACTTAAAAGGTTTTAGGAATTAAGACATACCAAATACAGTCTGCAATTATCTCATCAGTGTAGGGAGGGTCATCCAAGTTGAGAAGACTCGCGAGCCTGTCATAGTATTGTTCTCTGATTTCACAACACACCCTGTACTTAGAAAAGCTCTTGGTGTTTCCACTCATCTTCTTTTTTAGCAAGAGAGAAGTCTATGTCTTTGCTGTCATGGGAGTGGCGGCCAATGAGTTCTTTGTGATCATCATTTGGCATTGTGCCATTGGTGCCAAAATTTACGGCATTTCTGCCTATCTGAAAACTAAAGTAGCGTGAGTAATAGACATATCTACTGAAACAAAAGTCATGGGAGCTTAATCTCATGGAAGACAATTCAAACAATGAACTCATGCATGACTTGGCCTTCTGGTATGCACGAGAGTTTAGTTTTGAAAAGATAAAGGAATGAACTGGGTACTTCAAAGAAAGGGTCTCTTTAGCAAGTACTAGACCGTTTTTCGAAGACTAGTTTCAAGTAGGAAAAGTTACATTTATGAAGCATAAATAGCTAGTCTTATTGATTGCCCTAAGGATGCTACCGCATTCTCCTTTTAGAACCATTTCAAGGTTATTCTTTGGCCTCATTCCCAAACGAGAGCTTGTGAGCAAGTAAAAAACTGAGGGCAGTCAATAGTTGAAGAAAGCAGAATGCAGAGTGCAATAGTCTAAGAGTTGAGAAATTAAGAAATTCCACATTACCAAGGATCAATCAACAAACATGTTATTCTGATATTTTATTAGATATAATGGATGATCAACTAGTGAATCTTGACAGTGCACCAAATTCTTTCCTCTCAAAATCAAAAAGCAATCACAATGAAGTACTTCTTTCACAAACTTGGCATAATCGCAAATTACCCTTGCCAACTGCTTTGGCGAAATTATCCATTAGATACTGCCATGACAGAGCAAGACTACCAAACACAACAATTATCGATATGACCAACTGAAGTCACAGGACAAGAGTGGATACAAGAGAAATCGATTCCACATGAAGTCCACAAAATAGCAACAATGACTACATTCATTCTACCTAACACAACACGTGTTTCTTTTGCAGAGACTGTTGTCACAAAGAGATGAAGTTCATGTCCATTGTCAACCAAAAAAATTGAACAGGACAACCTGCAATTTTTTTGGTTGACAATGTACTAAAGTATCACCNCAAAGAAATTCATCATTATTCCAACAAATTAGTAAGCTACCAATTCTTTTAAATTCCACCTTTTTTGCTAGTAAAATACTTGTGCTATAAGGAATTTACTAACACCTAATAAATTAGTAAATTACCAAATTCTTTAAAATTTACACAAAATACGAACGCTATAAGAAATTTGCAAACATTCCATTATTTACCAATTTCTTTAAAATTTTACAAGATTGAGTAGTAAACTACCAACACCATAGTGAATTTACCTACATTTTAATAAATTACTAAAATTTTCAACTTCTATTAAATTTTACAAGTGTGATTAGTAAAATACTGATGCTATGACAAATTTACCAGACATCCTCATAAGTTAGTAAGCTCTTTCACATTTTACCAGAATGTGGTTAGTAAAACTACCAATATCTAAGGGACTTACCAAAACTTACCAACATCCCATTAAATTAGTCCAACTTCTTTGAAAGTTTACATGTATGGTTGGTAATATACCACCGCTATAAGTAATTTACTAACGTCTCATTGAAAAAGGAGTCTTACGTGCACATTAATAAAGAGCCGCAAAGTTAAAGATCCATTAAACATTTTAATGAAACTAACCCTCTAAAACAGAACACCTGGAGCTTTATTACAAATAGGAAATGAGCGCACAACTTTGCTATTAGGAGAATTGTCGATGCCGACCATATGTATTGTTTGATTTTTCATTTGTTATCGTCATGTTTTGATGATTTATATTTTTGCGTTCCAACAAATCCGCCTGAAATTTAATTTTTTTAATAAAAAAAAATCTCACTCTTTCCTCATAGGGAAAAAATAATTTTTAACTTAATATTCTAAATGTTCTTGCACCCATCGACAAATTGGTCTAGTTACAAAGCAAGCTAATAGGATTGACAACTTGTTACCATGTAAATAATCTGTTGCTATGGCATATTTATTTTAATATTACGAAAGCACAAAATTGAATGTACAACTTGTAATGATTGTCAAAATTTAAACAGATGCTTCCACATTTCCCCGAAACTAAAGACCGTGGATAGGTGCAGCATAAAAAGTCTTCAATTTAAAGCAAACATTTCGTGACAAAGGCCTTTTCTGTTATGACTTACTGATTTTCAATAGACGACACTTGTAATAGATCATAAGCTGGAAGCAAATCTATGTGGTCAATGGGCATTTCCATCGCTACCTTGTCAGTTTCAAAGTATTGTATTTGTAATAGGTCATAAACTTAGAGAGAATGCATCATAATCACGGGTGATTTTGATCAGACTTACTGATTTTCGACTTATTGCACGTGTAAGTGTAATGGATCATAAACCTGACCCAATAAAACTAAGTTACAAAACAAGTTAAAAGGTTTAGAACTTTTTGTGATGTACAGAGTCCGTTGTTAACACACCTTTAATTTGTTTCATCCATTTTTCTCATCTCAAAGTCAATGATTTTATTGATTGACAAAAAGAAATGCAAATGATTAGTTTGATTGTAACATGCGCATAGGATAGAAGTGATGTGAAGCAAGACCCAACATAATTGGGTTTATAACCTGTTACAACTCATGCCTCCAATATCCATCATAACTTTCATCCATTGTTTTATAATAGAAAGGAACATACAATGTCTTTCAAATTAATTGTACTAGATCAATTTGAAAGAAAAATTAAATTGAAAAGGTCGAATAAATTGATTGGTAAAAATATAATAGACATTCTCCTTCATATACAAAATCCCACTTTTCATGCGAAGGGGTGCCATAAAATGTCATAAGATTCTACGCAACGTCTTGAACAAGTTTATTCTCATTATGAGTTGTTCATAGCATTATGAAAGATTGTCATAAGCTGTCACACAACGTTTCGTAATCAAGGCCAGTTGTGTTGGAATTTACTAATTTGATTACTCTTATCTTTTTTTAATAAAGTATGCATAAATTGACTTACATGTATTTGCTGATCGAAAAAATGAGAATGTTATGACTAAGCAGTTTTTAGTTACAACATATTGTCACCAAGGTTACGGCATGTTATTGACACTCTTGTGAATTTATATTTTCTATCTATGTAGATAATTGTAGGGGTAAGCATAATTTGGCTGGGCGGTTCCCACCCTAGAACCGGGAATCACCCACTAATGACTGATTCTGAAAAATTGGAATCGGGGACTACCCGTTGGTTCCATGGATCCACCTAGGATTTGGACCCTTCGTCTGGTCCAGTTCCTGGGTGAATCCATAGAACTAGTGTCACCAAGTATATTTATAGTTGCAACTATAATCTCCACCGCTATAGTTTGCCAAACTTATACATTATGCATTCCACCATGAAGGACTGTTTTTAGCGATGGTTGGTCTATTTTAACCATTGGAGTTATGAAAGCAGCCTGAGAATCTACCAAATATTTCCATTCTTTTGACTGTAAAGTCCTCGTGACCAGAAAGTTTCTGGTTAAAACATAAACGCATGCTGACATTATTTAGGAATTCCATCATGCATATGGCACATTTCAATTCGATGATCCAAATGCAAAAGAATGTTACCGATTCACGGCAATCACCTCATAACATTATCGACAAGGAGTTATGTATGCCTACTTCATTCAAAATACATTCTTAACTACACCATGATCATTTCCGACAACTAATATTGCCCATCTCAGGATCATTGCCACCGCTCACCAGCCACCACACGTATACAACCAAAGCATTCGGTATACAGAATACAAAGATGGAAATGGAAATAACGCAGAGAAAAAAAGGTTGAGACGGAGAGAGTTCAACATGAGACAGAGAGAGACCAAGGAGAATGAGATTAAAATTTCATACTTAGGGACTTAGCATTTTCATTTTTTATATTAAAAATCAATATATTATTATAATATTGGTCTGGTTTGAGTGGGCAGGTGAACAATTCTACCTATGGAATAGGGAACCAGATCAGTATCCACCAGTTCCAACTTATTGGAACCGGGAACCAAACCGTTACTCATTAGTTCCAGCTTATTGGTTTGGTCCAATTTTCGGTGGCTCTCAGCTCTTTTGAATGCCTAACAACGAATTACATACAATGGACTCATGTAACAACATAACCACATGTTGTTATGTCCAAACAAATTTGATGATCTGACAATTTATTGGCTATATATTACTACAAATATTGTGCTTTGGTTGTACAAGCAAAGGTGATGCTTGTAAAATGTGCATAATTAGTACCCGATCATGTAGAGAGATAATTATCACTCTGCAATTCGCTCACCCCTTCTCTTTAACCTATCCGATTCCTTAGCCTATGATGGATTCGAAGGAGCGGCTTCAACATGTGAATAATAGGGCTATATTCTTTTGGCATTAGCTTTTAGCCAAGATATGTATGTTTTTGGTATAGTTGGCATATGGCGAGATTAATTTTATGTTGCTACTCACGTTTTAAAAAGGTAAAGAAAAACCAAGAGAAAATGAAGCATAGACAGATCACTACCAAGTCCTAAACTATCGTAACCCAAAATAAATTTGGACAAGCCTGACAGAGAAGGAGGAGGATTGGGAAAAATGTATTATGTATATTCAATTGATAAGTGTACAATTACAAGGATCTATTTATAATGTAAGAATGAAAAGAAGAAAAGGAAATAATATACAGAGAATCATAATTCCCTATCAATTAGAATCAATTCCACAGTCAAGATCAATTATAATCTTCAACACTCCCCCTCACGCCGGTGGCCTGTATATGTCAAAGACACCTAGCTTGCTTAATAAGTATGCATGTTGTCTCTGACATAGTGGCTTAGTGAAGATATCAGCTGGTTGGTCAACAATTCCAATTCCCTTTGTTATGAGAACTCCCTCTGTGATCATGTCTCGAGTGAAATGGCAATCGACCTCTATTTGTTTTGTCCTTTCATGGAAAACCGGATTCGCCACTAATTTGAGTGCAGCATCATTGTCACAAAACAACTCAGTCTATCCATTAACCTGTAATCCGAGATCTGAAAGTAATCCTTGTATCCAAATTATTTTGTAGGTAGTTTTTGCCATGGCTCGATATTCTGATTCGGCTGATGACAATGATACAGTTGACTGTTTCTTCGTCTTCCATGAGATCAGTGAATCTCCTAGTTTAATGCAGAAACCAGTGATGGATCTCCTAGTCATTAGACAAGTGGCATAATCTGTATCGCAAAAGGCTGTCATCTTCATATACAGTCACAAGACAGGAATATTCCAAGACCTGGACACCCCTTGAGATACTTCACAACTTTAAGAGCTGCATTCATGTGGGATTGTTTTGGATTATGCATGAATTGACTGAGTATTTGAACTGCATAACATATATCAGGTCTCGTCATGGTAAGGTATATCAATTTCCCAACAAGTCGCTGATATCCTGATGGATCCTTGAGTAATGGGTCCCCAATGGATAAGGCGAAATTCATATCATATTCATGAGTAGTCAACTTGCTATTCTGCTCAATCGGTATAACAGCAGGTTTACAGCCTGACAATCCCACTTCTGAAATGATTTCAAGGATAAATTTCCTTTGGCTAAGACTAATACCATTATCAGAACGAGCGATCTCAATACCAAGAAAATATTTGGGCGGTCCTAAATCCTTGATGTGAAATGTAGAGTGCAAGTATTTTTTGAACTTTGCAATATGAGACTCATTATTTCCCATCACAAGTATATCATCAACATATATTAACAGATAAATTGATGAGTTACCTGAATTCCATGTAAATAAAGCATAGTCATGCTTGGAATGCTGAAATCCCGCATTAGTTAGTGCAGCAGTGAATTTGGCATATCACTGTCTAGATGCCTGTTTCAGTCCGTATAAGGATTTGCGCAGACGACATACCCAAGACTCCCCCTGTCTATGTAATCCTTGTGGAAGTTCCATATAAATTTCTTCATCTAGATCACCATGGAGGAAAGCGTTGTGGACATCCATTTGATGTAGCTTCCAGTTTCGAACTGCAGCAATGGATAAGAAGGATCGGACAGTGACTTCGTTTGCAACAGGAGAGAAAGTTTCATGGTAATCGAAACCTTCCTTTTGAGTAAATCCCTTGGCCACCAATCGAGCTTTATAACGTTCAACAGAACCATCTGCCTTGAACTTGATTTTATACACCCATTTACATCCAATTAGTTTCCGGTTTGGAGGTAATGGGACAATGTCCCAAGTATGGTTCTCCATTAGTGCATGAAGTTCCGAGTCCATGGCACGTTGCCATCGAGGATCGCTTGATGCTTCTTGAAAAGAAGATGGTTTCCTGTTCTTTTGAAAGACGGCTGATGCAACACATGTACTCTGGTGATAGCCGATTAAAAGAAACATATGACGAGACAGGATATTTTGTACCTGAGGAACTCAATGCTGAGCAAAGATAGTCTTTAGTCCATGTAGGTGGCCGGGTTTGTCGTCCAAAACGCCGAGGTTGTGCAGCTACGACATCGTTAGGTACTGAAGGAAATTGTTCAGGTGAACCTGTAGTTGTCGAAATCTCCTCAGATAATATTTGAGGTGATGCTGGAGGCTCAGCTTCTGATGACGCTGGGGAAATATATGATTCTTGTGGAATTGGTATGGATTGCTCTGGAGCAACAAATAAGTACTGCAACACCATTGATAAGTCTTCTTCACATAGAAAAGGTCGACGGCCTTCCGATGATGAAGTCGCAAAAGAGATCATATTTTTGAATGGAAATGTATCCTCGTGAAATATGACATCTCTACTTACAAAGAAGCGTCCTGTAGAAATTCTGGTCCTGCAGAAGAGATCATATTTTTGAATCCGGTTAGCTACAGGTTGATGAGGCGAAGTTCCGGTCCGTCGGCCGGCGAGGTGTAAAGGGGATCGCCAATTTCGAGACGGCCGCCGCTGATGGGAAGCGGATACGGCAGAAACCCGGGCGGTGGATGAGTCGGGTAGGGATTCATTCCCTGACCCGGAATGGATCCGGATCCGGGTCTATGACCCGAACTTGGCTGACTCGAGGCATCATTCGGGTTGCCCTCTCCCAATGACGAGATGGGCTGGCTTTCGAGGCCTAAGGTGGGCTGTCCTCCAAGGCCTGAAATGGGCTGATCTCCGAGGCTCGAATGGGCTTCTCCTCCTTGTGGATATTGGGCCCACGGCTGTCCTGATCCAGTGCCCCACTGGGCTTGGACGGGATACCAGTGGACTGCAGGAGGCCATTGGATGGGCCCAACGATTTGGCCCGAAGCAGAATGGTTCAAAGCAGAAGCTGACCATGGTGTCTGTCCCAAAATAAGAGGCCTTGGCTCTTGACTAGTTGGAGCAATTTCCGACGACAGTGTGGGTTGTTCTTGGGGAGTTTCCTCAGTTGAGGATTTCTAGGTATCATTTGTCATGACAAAATTGAATTCCTAATCGTTTTGCTGATTGGTTTTGCAGGATGAAGAACTGCAGCAACTCTTCAGAAAAAAAAAAAAAAAAAACGAGGGCAATTCTGGAATTTGCAGAAGCTAGGTTAAGAATGAAGGCTCTGATACCATGACAGAGAAGGAGGAGGATTGGGAAAATGTATTCTGTATATTCAATTGATAAGTGTACAATTACAAGGATCTATTTATAATGTAAGAATGAAAAGAAGAAAAGGAAATAATATACAGAGAATCATAATTCCCTATCAATTAGAATCAATTCCACAGTCAAGATCAATTATAATCTTCAATTATATCTTCAACAAAGCCGGCAATACCTTTCTCAGAGATGGCCGATGCCAGCTGCAAAGCCAGCTCCAGGAAAAAGCTTCACCAAAATATTCTTCAACACTCTTTCGAGTTCTTATTCTTTCTGCTCGAAACTTCTTCTCAGTTTGTAACTTTAAAACCACATAAAACTCTAACTACAGTTGTTTTGTTCTCTTTTTTGAGTTTCTGACATCATTCAAGATTTTGGACCGCTAACCACACCCTATAACCCCTCACGGGCAGGGTGGTTCAAGGACTTGGTTTTCTTCTCAGAATGGCATTGGTCACCCGCTTTACTAGGATGCCCTTAAAAAGATGTGTGGACAGTGACCCGACAATCAAAACATACTGACATTGGCTTGAAGAAAAATTTACGAAAAAAATGAGAATTCTGTTCTCTTTGTACGATTTCAGCAAGTTTCAGTTGAAATGTATCAAGCCTAGTTAAGAGTATACAACTAAAAAGGAAAATGCAATGATTTGGGGAGAACATGATTTATTCTTGATCTATAATTTTTACAAAGCCCTAGGCATGTTCATATCTCAGATAATATTCAAGCTGAAGGTTTCAAGTTGAGGCATCCGGAGACAATGTACAAATATCATACCATACCAAGGTGTTCCTAAAGCCTTTTCAGGTTGTCATATATGATATGAACGTGTACTCTATTAAGAACTCGATCGGGCAAATCTCAATTCATGCAGTTATCAATCTTGTCTCATTACAGGTGTTGTACATTAGCTTCAGCCTCAGTAGTCTAAGCTATATATCAATGGTCCACTCTAAGCTAGCTACATACAACACTTGGTCCCTCGGCCAAATATTCTCTCATGGTTCCCCTGGTGAGAGTAGCCTAACTTGCTATAACAAGAAGCTCATTTCTGTTGCTATAGGGACTAATCTAACTGCTAGCACAGTTGTAATTGCCCTAGTTTTCTCACATATTTAAGTGCTAATGGACATATATCCATTAAAGAGCTGCTCGTACATCTTAAAGAGCAAATTATGCTGCTTCTTGAGCCAGTATCACACATACGACTGAGAGTTTCTACTATACTTTTGTGAGATATTTCATTTTGCATTGTCTTCATCAGGATTGCTCTTCATACTCAAATCTGTACAATGACAGATATTCAGCACACTCCAATATAGTGGAGCATTTCAACACCGTTGAACAACAGAAGTTTGTCAGCTATGATATGTCCTATTGCAAATGTATGGCCAAGAAATAAGATGAAATACAAAAAATGATACAAGAGATCAGCCACATTATGGAATGTCATATGATATTTCCAAATATTGCTGGAAAGATCATTACCCCATAGAAAATCACATCCACTGAGTAGCAATTAAAAATCACGTACAGTGCCAAACTCAGCACTCCTCATCCACCTATGTAAGATGTAGCGAGATGGAAGCTCCCTAATATCTAGAATCTGGAACAATCTCAAAGCATGTCTACAAAATACACCCTATGATTCAAATGTTTGACAGCCACAACTCACATTGAAATTGAATGAACAAAAGGTAACGACATGTTTCTCATTCTCATTACGGCACTTACGGATCAAATATCTGCTGATGGCCCCCTGTCCATGAATCTTGGCACCCAGATAATTGTAGCTTTGTAAAAGTTCCTTCTGGAAAACTTTGAAAACAAAAAGTGTATAAAGCCTCCTCCATTGCTCTTCCATTTGTTCATTTGTCTGCAAAAATGCCTGCAAGTTGAATGAATTATAACCTTCTTTCCTCTCGTTGCCACGACATTGCTCCAATCCTTGGTCTTGTCTCACGACAAATTCTTCAAGTGACGTTTGAGAATTCAAATATGGATCAAAAAACACATCTAGACGTCCATCAATGGGAATACCAGCAAAAAATGTTCTATGTAAGTACGATGGAACCCAGTTTTTGTGCTTTTCATACATTTCCTTCAGCCAAGCATTTTCCCTTAAGCCATATTTGCTGAGAAGATCATTCTGTGCAGCATCATATTCATCAATTGTATGACTTTGATAAACATACTTCTCATATTCATATTTACAATTGCTACTCAGTCGACTCAAATGCTCATGCTCTTTTGTCTTAATATGCCACATTGAGAACTGATGATGACTTGAAGGAAAAACCTGTGCAAGCGCTTGCAGAATGGAATTATTATAATCAACTATTATTGACTTGAGATGGCACCTAGACATTGCCTTGAACCATGTCTCAAACAACCATATGAAGGACTCCTCTGATTCATCAGCAACCAGAGCACACCCAAGAAGAACCGGCTGCTTGTATTGATTGCCACCAACAAAAGTAGCAAATGGCAACACATAATTGTTTTGCTTATAGGAGGTATAAAAAATGATGGCATCACCAAACTGACTGCAGGAAAACCTGCATCTGCCATCTGCCCAGAAAAGACTCCTACAACAACCCATCTGTCCATCGACAGCATAAAAGAATCCGATGTCCTCAGCAGATTAAGTTACTTATCATAACAAGAAAATGGGGTGAGTATTGACAACATTCCTATGACACTAGTTAAATTAATCCAAAATAGAAATAACATTTTTTCAAACTCTTTGAAAATAAAAAATTCACGCGTTCTGATTAAGTTACTTAATATAACAAGAAAATGGGGTGACTATCTTCATCACATTGTACAAACAAAGGTATAAACCATACATGGCAAAATTTTCCAGTCGTTTATGCAACAGTTCCAAGTAATACCTCAGCATCATAATGTAACATGTAATCAACAAGCAACAACCACAATCCAGCATGAACACAAACCCAAATTCGCATTGCATTTTTACATCCACTACACGCATAGTCACATTCACACACACTAAAGACATGATCAGGAGGAATTCACTGTTTGCAAAGATAGTACAGCAAATGGCATTTGCTCTTCGTTGTATTAGTCCACATGATCAGTCCATACTTCAATGAATCCACTAGTGACCAGAGTATTTATAATTAAGCAATCCAACGTTCTTAGTTGATTTCACAGAGTCAAGTTTATCTGCTTTAGAGCACTGGAAGCCCATCAAGACTGAGAAATTCAAGAATGGACTCAAAAGTGAATATCAATTTAGATTTACTGAACCTATCCAACTGGTACGGTGAATCATACAAGTAGATAAAGATGATGCCAGTCAGATTCGAAGTCGTATTCATACTAATATGACTCAGGCATTTCACCAAACAGTTGATGCACTTGACTACATGGCGGGATGCAGCAATGAAACAATGAGAATCACGACCCAATCGGCACGAGATTGTCAAGACCGAATCGCAGTTGTCAGTAATATAATCTCGGGCGGGAACAATTTTCATTGCTAGCAAACAACAACGCTCTCCAGTTTCTATTTCACACGCGCAACACTCAAAACAGAACAAAGAGCAATTCTCTCAGGAGAGCTCACGTCAGGATAGCAGCCGGTCGCCTCTTGCTCGCTCCTCACACAACTCCCACCATGTCCGCTCTTCTGGTTTTGGATGATCTCTGAGGAGAATCGAAGGCTTCCATGGAAGAAGAAGAAGAAGAAGAAGATTAACAAGAGTTTCAACTTGCATTGGGACTCAGCGAGTCATATCACAAAGGTCAAGAGGCAAATCTAAGAACGAATCGGGATCGCATTTAGAGTTCAAACCTGAATAGAAAAGATTGTCGAAACTGCCTCGCAATAAACCTGGAAACGGAAATGGAACGGAGAATTGGAATGGGTGGATACTAAAGACCACTTTTCAGCAAGCAAACCGCAGTTATTCTTGTCTTATTACTCGTGTGTAGGAATTTCGTTTACAAGAATCTCACGATAGGTGAGAGCTAGATCACCCGGCAGAGTATTACGCTCAAAGATTGTAAACATTCGATTCTTTCAAATGAAAAAGGCCAATATAAGATGTTCAATGGCGACCGGCTCCTATCCATCTAATTGCTCATGGCATCTTGTAACGATTTAATATGTCACTGCAGCGAAACAATGTAAGGTTAATACCATGACGGGCATCAAGTGCCGAATCGCCGCATTTTCCTGCAGGAAATAACAAAGAGAGTACGACTTTGTCTATAGAGATTCAAAAGAACGTCAAAATTCAAAAAACTTAAATGTTGGTTGCCTTTTTTTTTTTCTTTTTGCGTTTAAGGACCATCTAAAATAAATGATAATAAAAATTGCAAACGTGTCGGTCACGTGACATTTAATTTCGCACACCTCGCAATATACCTCTAACTTCCCTTGGATGGCCGATTTGAGGATCACAAGCCCACATGATGTATTGGCATTGCAAATTGAGTCCACTGCCGTGTTAGAGGTGAGGCTAGAGAAAATAGAGGTTGGATTATGAAAACGACTTTAAAAGATTAAAAAAGAAAAAAAAAGCGGTATTAAAAATAGAAGCCATTATATATATTTTTGCATATGTGTGTATATATATTTTTGCCACTATGAGCTTGTATAATAGTTGAAGTATTCTCTTAGAAGGTAAGACACCGCTAGAATTGTTGATATAGGCTTTCATCTTGTATTAATCTTCATCTAGCTTTGATACAATTGGCTATATCTTCTCATGCACGGAGAGATGGCGAAAGATAGAGATGGAGAGAACAAAAATGGTGAAAGTCGTCGTCGGCATTGTCATGAAGATCGTTGCTAAGTTATGGCGGAAGCTTCTCATTGCTAAGTTAATCACAAAAAATTCGCAGCTTGCCCAAATTTGGAAGAGAGGTGCAAAAATGATGCTACATAGGACTAGTACAAGGCTGTTAATACCCCCATACGATTCACGAGCTCACTTTTGAGGAGCGAGGACTATTGATGATCAGAAATTCTTCGATTTTATTTCTCATCGTACGTGGTGCCTTTAATATTTATAGTCACGTTAGTATTTGCTTTCAAATCATACATCAATAGCTTTTGCTTCATCAACTGATTGGATCGGGGGATATAAGGAGAGTTCGGTGAAAGGGCTGGACAATCAGATATCATGGATGCGGGCAATTACATGGTGCGGAAATATCGTCATCCATTTTGCTTTTTTAGGATGGCCCTAAACTAAGCGCTCGTCTCATCCTAATAGCTGTGAGACGAGCAATCAAAATTTGCATTCCTCCTCATCCAACTCCAAACTCGTTAATCTAGGCTCATGACTTATGCTATACATTTAGTGTGAAATATAAGCAGTCCAACGAGCTCTACAAACAAGCAGGACAGCTCTCGTACATTTAGTGATTGTATGTTTCCCTAGAGGCCTCTGGTTTACTTCCCTTAAAACTTTTTGTCACTCTGTTATCATCTTTAAGGACTACTCTAGCAAAAATCAACAACTATTACCTTGAGATTCAAAGGAGATCCCTGCTTTTCTATCAACAGTTTAGGAACTAATCTACCTAATTTTAACGTATCTAATAATATAAAATCACAACAGTGACCATTTACGTTGTAAGTTTCGTTCAAGTCTTATTTCATTTTCTTTGCCAAATATAACAAAATTTGCATGTTAAGAATGACTCTAAACTAAACAAGGTTCCAAATTTTTCTGGGAAATGATATTAAACCAGTATTTGAAATAGTGTCTCTGGTAAAGATGTGCCGGAGGCAAATATCAAGGCTAGTAACAGCATAATCCTTTAATCTAGCCAACATTCAAGCTCAGATTTCGTATTGAAGATTCACTGTGAGTGCTGATGGAATGTGCATTGTCGAGAGATCAAACGGAAACACAAGTTAGCAAAGAGAGAGAGCTCGAAAAGTACTTTGAGGAACAGTACATACAAGCCTTTGTCACCCCGTGGATTACACATCTTTCGTGGTTTCCATTTGAGCAGTTGATGAGATCAGAATCAAGCGTTAGGTAGAAATGGCGTTGATTCATGTGATTGGTGCAAATCTTGGCTTCTCTGCTGCCCTTGTGTAAGGTGCTCGGCTCGCTCTGTCCACCTTTATAGCTTACTCTCATTCATGAGATGGAAAAGTCAATTCTTGAAGGCCTATTCTGGGAAGGTCATTTTACTGTAACTTTTTCGGATTTGCTTATGTCTGTCGCTTGTGGAGCCTCCTGGTACTGGTAGATGTAAAATAATTGGAACATACATCAATTATTTGAGAACTTGGCCCGGAGAGTCAACTCTAATGAGACTGATTAATCTAACTCTCTTTTGGGTTAATCATTCGCTTATGTTGACTGAGGGTACTGGTAGACGATGTTGACTGAGGGTAATGTTTTTATAGAGTTTTTCTCATACAACGTTTTGATTAACTCATGTTGCTGTCTCTAATAATGCACATAGTAGAGATTTACTGCAAATTTAAATTGATTTCAGAACTCCAACTTGAGGCTTGACTCAAGCAAGCAAGACTTGTTAATTAAACTATCCTTAGGGATGATATCGAACTGATTATGTGGTGTCATCACATTGATAGTGAGACGCTTTTTTAATATGTTTACCTTTTTACCATTTGCAACAGGGTCTTAATACACCTTGCAGTCCCTGAGCAATTTCAACAAGATGAACCGGGCGAAGAATGGTATGAGACTGCTCATAACCGCAGATAAAGCACGAATTCAATCGAGAACTAAGTGACGTGGCTCTCAATCTCTAATTCTCCCTCGCACAGTGGACAACGGTGAGGATGACGTATGATCCATACATGATGGGCAGGCTAGAGATGTGGGGAAAGGGCTGGCCGGAGTTCAGGCCGGAGTGTTGGCCAAGGGCTGTGAAGAATGCTGGTGGGAAGTAGGGGATCGTTGGGAGGATGCATTTGAGTACCTGGTGTTCCGAGTGGGATCGAGGATTTGTCTAGGGAAGGAAATGGCGTTCCTACATATGAAGAGGTTGGTGGTCGGGATGCTGCGGTGGTTCAGGGTGGTGCTGGCGGCAGAGGCAAGGGCAGAGCTGATGTTCATTTCGTACCTGCTTGAAATGGAAATCTGTGTGGCTGGATGCTTTTTCTTTATTTTTAAATTTTAATATATTTGAAATTTGCTAAATGCTTAATTAGCATAGCCATCAAACGTGAGTTAAGTGGGTGGATTTGGGTTGCCTGGGCCATCTAAACTGTTTAGAAAATAAATTAGCCAATATGAGTTGAATGAGTAAATTTGGATCGAATCTATTTATGATTGATCCAAATCTGAACCAACTCACTCATATGCCACTTCTAAGATTAGTAACAAGTCGACATAATTTGTAATGCATCTAGTGTTATACTTAATAAAATGAAAAAAAAAGGCAATATGATCAACTCAATATTATTTTCAATGTCATAATATGTAACACACAACAAGTTGTGTTGCGTCGAGAAATAATCTCTTCATGGTGTCCCATCCACCTTGGTTAACCCCCACTCCAAAGCCGTGAGGAAGAAAGAAATCTTTCTATTTTCTTGCGGAGTGGTTTTTTGCTTCTTTTCTCTTCAAACTTTGGTTTTATTATATATTTATTCATTGTTATGATATAACTTGTGCGTCATTTATGGTGAATTTTCTTGCATAGAATTGTACTTTTTTGAAACAAGTGTGGTCCTTTGAGTTTGAGTCAAACAGGGCAGTTCACTTTGACGTGGCATCCCACTTATACGCGAGACACCATATTTGCTGATATGGACATATGAGTCACCATCAATATCAAAGAGAGAGAGACCAAGAGAGGAGAAAATATTAGGTGCAGCTCGTTTGCCAGCGTGGCAAACGGGAAGAGCCTTCGGAGATCGACACGTGTCCCGCGAGCCCATTTCGTCAGTCCAGGCCTCTGACGCTCTCTCTTCTCTCTCCCTGTTAACGCCGTTCCGTTTACAAAGCGAAAAAAATTTTGCTCCATCCCCATTCAAAAATCAAAACTGTTTCGCGTTCTCTCTCCTCTGCCTCCGCGCTTAATAATCTGTTCCCTCTCTCTCCGAATCTGCTAGCGAGCCACCACGCCTTCGCCTCCGCCTCTGCCGCTGTCGCCTCCCCGAGCCACCGTGCCGACGCGATCTGCCGGGGACCACGACGCCGACATGCCCCCGCCATTGCCTCTCGCAGCCGCCGCGACGAC
>MU089816.1:0-78986 GCA_014858505.1 Corymbia citriodora subsp. variegata
AGAAACGGCAGAGAAAGAGAACGGACAGAGGGAGAGGAAGAAGAGGGCGGCCAATTCGGGTGTTGGTGGGTTGGGTGGCTCACTGACGAACTGTTGCAGCACAGCGATCCAGCGACGGTGCAGGTGGAGCGACCGAACTACTGGTTCAGCAGCAAGCTCGATTCTGGCAAGGGGAACCCAAAAAGAAGAGAAAGAGAAGCAGCGAGTTTGGGCAGCACGGCTGCTGTGGTAGATGAGCTCGTGGTTAGCAGCTCTGGCGGAGTGTAGATGGTGGCTGGTGGCTTAGCGGGCTGGTGGCGGTTGATCGGTCTCGGCTCGGTGGGGAGTCCAGAGAGAGACCGAAAGAGGGAATGAGGAGCGGCTGCACAGTGAGTGGTGACTTGCGGACGGTGGCACGAGTGGACGAGCGACGCCATGTGGTGGTTCCGGTGTGCGGCGAAATGGCTTGGGCTGGCGTGCTAGGGGCGCGACCGAACAGCACCAAGCAAAAGAGGAAAGGAAAAGAAACAGAGAAGGAGAAGAAGATGAAGAAGGGTGGTGCAGGCGTGTGGCTGGGGGTAAGCCGAGAGAGAGAGAGAGAGAAGAATGGACGTGCACGCGCCAAGGGGGGAAAGGACATGCGAAGAGAGAGTGCATGGGAGTGAGGGCCAAACTTCCCATCAAGCATGAATTTCCCCGCCCATTTATCTTTCGACAAATAAATGATGGGGGCATTTTGGTCATTTCCTTTGGGACCAACCTTTCTAAAATGCCCTTTGATTTGAAATGAAGAAGTGGCAAAGTCTCGATTTAAATTTTTAGCCCATCAATCCTTTTTCCAATGTTTCCAAGCAAGCTGAAAATTCGGGAGTTAATGAGACAAAAATCCAATAACCTAGTCTTAACATCTCGAAAAGTTCAACAACCAAGTTTAGATTGATTATCATGGCTAAGTTTGATCAATTGCAACTTTAGTATATCTTAAACTAACGGGTGGCTTTTAGAAGTCATGCATATTCAACTTATGATTAAAATAATATTGATCCATGTTTGAGTCTCCTCGATGTAGGGATGACATTGGTTGTCATGTAATTGCAAGGGACCGATTGCTTAATCCTTGTTAATCCTTATGGTCGAATCATCATCCATGGTCGAGTTCTCTAGTCGCACGTGCACTTGAATCCTTATTATATCTTCCCCTTTGGTTAGTATTTCATGAGTGATCAGTTTAGAGCAAGACTTAATTAATAGTGCATTGATGAAATATTCATTTATACAATATAAAATAGGTTGAAAATTTAGGATGTCACAACTCTTCCCCTCTTACAGAAATTTTGTCGTTGAAATTTACATTACTACTAGATTCCTCAAAAAGACAGGGGTATTGACGTCTTATTATTTCCTCACTTTCTCACATGGCACCTTCTGTTCCATGATGTTGATGTTGCCACACTACTTTAATCAAGAGGATCATCTTATTTGGTAGCACTTGCTCCTTTCGATCCACAATTTGCATTGGTCTTTCCACATACAACACCCTATCGCCCACATCAATTTCTTCAAAATTTAAAACGTGGGTCAAAGTTGACTCATACTTTCTCAACATTGACTCATGAAAGATGTCAGGCACTTGAGCAGGCCTCGGTGGTGACGCTTGACGATAAGTCAAGGTCCCGATTATTTCCAAAATTTTAAAGGGTCCTACATACCTTGTACTCAACTTTCCCTTTTTGCCAAATCACGAGGTACCTCGCATTGGCAACACCTTCAAGAACAAGCAGTCATCAACTTGAAACTCCAATGGTATGCGTCACTTATCTGCATTGCTTTTCTAGTGGCTTTGAGCCATCTTTAATCTTTCTCGAATGACCTTGACAACATCTATCAACTATTGAATCAATTCCAGGCCTGTAATCTTCTGCTCACCTACTTCATTCTAGCAAAGCAAAGTTCTACGAGGCCTACTATATAACGCTTCAAATGGTGCCATCTTGATGCTCTATTGATAACTATTGTTGTAAGCAAATTCAACCAAATGGAGTCGTTCCTCCCAACTTCCTTTAAAATCCAAAACCTAAGCTTGCAACATGTCCTCAAACATTTGGATTGTCTTTTTCGGTTGACCATCCGTCTATGGATAATAGGCCATGCCATATTACAACTTCGTTCCCATGGCAACTTGCAAAAAATGCCATCGTGAACTTCGAGTCTCCATTTGGCGTAATTGACACAAGTACTTCGTGAAGATGAACAATTTGCCACACATACAACTATGCATACCTTTCCAAGGCAAAATCCTTTCGTACGACGGTAAAGTGTGCAGACTTTGCTAATTGGTTGACCACAACCCAAATGAAATCATTATTTTGTTGACTCCTTGGTAATCCCACTACAAAGTCCATCATGATATATTCCCATTTCTATTCAGGAATTTTGAGGAGTTGTGGCAATCCTCCAGGCTTGTAGTGCTGTGCTTTCACTTGCTGGCGCGTTAAACACTTAGCTACGTGCTTGGTGATATCCAACTTAATACCATTCCACTAGTAATGTTGTCATAGATTTTAGTACATTTGTGTGCTACCTGGATGTATGTTATAACTACTACACTAGGCTTATGATAAAATCCCTTCCTTAGCTTTGTATCGTTGGGCACGTACAACTACCTATGGAATTTCAAAATCCCATTCTCGGATACTTGAAAATTGGCTTTCCTTTAAGTTGCATCCATCTACAGGATCTTTTGGATTTCAAGGTCCATTGCTTGTGTGCTTTTAATCTTGGTTTGCATTTCGGGCTCAATTTGGAGGGTAGCCATGAGACTAGAAAGGTGGCTTACTTCAAACTTAAACTCCAAGCCTCGAACTCCTTCCAATAGGACCCATTCTCAAACCATCATGTGTATGATTGATAACTTTTGACTAAGCACATCAACAACCTTATAAGCCTTGTTGGGGTGGTATAAAATATCACAGTCGTAATCCTTGAAAAGTTCTATCCATCAACGTTATCTCATGTTTAATTCTTTCTAGGAAAACAAGTATTTTAGGTTATGATGGTCCGTATAAATCTAGAATCTTTCCCACACACAGATAATGTCTCTAAATCTTTAGCATAAAAATGATTGCTACTAATTCCAAGTCATGCACCAGATAATTCATCTCATGAAGCCTTAACTGACGAGACATGTATGCAAACTCTTCCATGTTGCATTAGAATGTAACCTAGTCCTTTATATGACGCATCGCTATGGATCTCATATCCACCAGGGCCAGATAGCATTGTCAATATCTATGCGTTGTTAGCTTATGCTTAAGCTCTTGAAAACTATGTTCACATTTGTCCGTCCACTCAAACTTTTCGTCCTTCTTCAGCAATCGAGTTAAAGACGTAGCTATAGCAGAAATCCTTTCCATGAACCATTTGTAATAGCCAACCATTCCCAAGAAACTCCTTGCTTCGGTCACTGTCATAGGTCTTGACCCATAACCGCTTCAATCTTAGCCGGATCAATAGAAATTCCTTCACCTGAAATCATGTGACTAAAAAAAACTACTCAACTCGCATTTACTAAACTTGACATGCAATTTGTGATCTCTAAGGGTTTGTAGCACTATTCTCGAGTGCCATTCATGTTCTTCTGGACTCCTTAAGTACACCAGGATATTATCAATGAACATGATTATGAACCAATCCAGATACTCCTTAAACATCATTAAGTCTATGAAAGCTACAAGAGCGTTAGTTAGACCAAACGGAATTACGGTAAACTCATAGTAACCATAATGCGTACAAAATGCCATCTTCGGTATATTCTCCTTTTTGATCTTCTGTTGATGATAGCCTATCCTGAGGTCTATTTTGGAAAATATTGAAGCTCCCTGAGTTGGTCAAATAGGTTATTTATCCTTGACAACGAATGCTTGTTCTTAATCGTCACGTTGTTGAGTTGCCAATAGTAGATGCAAAAAACGCAATGATCTATCCTTTTTCTCGCAAACAAACTGGTGCTCCCTATAGAGATGCATTAAAAATGAATCCTTTGTCTACTAGCTCTTGCATTTACACTTTCAGCTCCTTTAATTTCAACAATGCTATCTGATAAGGTGCTTTGGAAATCAGCTCCATTTCATGAGCCAACTCAATTACAAATTCTATTTCCTTTTCAGAGGGCAGTCTAGGTAACTCCATTGGAAAGACATCACAAAACCTCTAGCGAGTCATTCAAGGGACGAAATCAAAAAGAATTGAGGTCTCCTTGATTTCCCAATGGGATTAAACTGGATTATCTTTCCATGACAATTCACCATGGCTTGTCACTTGGTGAGCTAGTCTATACCAATGATAACATCAAAATCATATAGCTCTGACACTATCAAGTCTATACTTTCCTCTCTACCACCAAAAGCTATCTTATAGCCAAAACAACCTATAGTAGACAACATTGTATCCTTAAACAAGATAGAAAGACTATAAATCACTCCCAATGGTTTCGGATTTAACCTTAGTAGTTTAACAAATCACTCAGCCACAACGAAAATGTGTAGCGTCAAGATCTAATAAAGCATGTGCAACATGGTTGTGTAAGAACACCATACTTGTAATCACAAAGGGCAAATCCTCCGCCTCTTTCTAGGTGATAGCATACATCCTTCCTTGCATTGGGGGTCTATTTAGGCTACTCTGCAAAGCATTCCCTGCAAGATGTCCTACCTAGGGTGGTTGCACTTATGCTTTCGCAAACCTATATGGGCAATCCTTCACTTGATGGCCTTCTTGACCACAATCAAAACAAGCTCCCGTCCTAGTAGGACACGAGGCATTATCATGTTTTCTTTCGTAGTGTCAACATGCACTATTCGAGCTACTTGCCTATTTTCCTACACCATTCCTCTGGTTTGGCAGGATGTGATGCTTTTCTCTAGCCATCATCCTTTTTTCGAACTGGTTGTTGTCTCTATTTGACACAAACCGCGATCTAGATGCAATCACCTTTTTAACCAGGCGCTGCTCAATCATTTGAGCCCTCTCATATAGCTCATCACAGTCCCTCAAATTCAAAGATACCATATGGTTCCTGATTTCTGATTTCAGTCCATCCCTAAATCTCCTAACCTTATCCACAGGATCCTTTATCAATCTCGGCATATATTTCAATAGCTCAACGAATTTCGCTTCATACTAACCTGCCAACATTTAATTCTATTGAAGCCGCTGAAACTCTATCTTATTATGCTCCCAGCACACTTTGAGAAATACTTGCCATAGAAAACTTCCACAAAGGCACCCTACACTAGGATTGTACCTTCGAGAAATTCCCTCATTTGGGTAGCCTCTCACTAGGTATTAGCATTGCCTTGCAGCTAAAAAACTATCAGTGTTACCATACCTCCTTCAAATGTTCGTTCAATGGACTTTTTATTTTATAGAAATTTTCCTGCTTAAAGCTCATGAAATGATAGTCAAACATCATGAAGACATCAAAGATCGATTCTGCATGCATCATTTTCTAAAAAATTTAGAACACAAACACATCATGTAGAATAAAATAGGGGAACTCAAAACATCAGATCGAAAAACAAATAATTGACCATGATCCATGGAACAATTGACTTCACAAAAATGAGGGTACAATATAGAACAATTTCATGAAGAAAGTTTTCTCAAAAGAGCATTACATGAATTTATTAAAAAAATCAAAGAACATGACACAATGCATCAAAACAAAACAGGGTAGCAAGATCTTAATGCAAACATATGGCAATTTAGTCATGTCAACAATGCCTAAAAATCTTCAAATTTTGCATATGATAGTCCTAAAGACGATAAACAAAGTTTGTGAAGGACCCGGCCATTGAATCTTAACAAAAAAAAATTCATACAAAAATGAAAATGCGTAAACATGAGAATGGTCCTACATGCCATCCGAATTTCATGATTTCTCAGATTTTAGGGCAACTTTGTAAAAAATGAAAAGTGGAATAATTGACATGCAAATGACTTGATCTTGGTGTTATTAGAAAGCTTGGTGAGTTTTCTAAGAATTTCTAAGAGATGATATGCTCAATTAAGATCATTTACCTATTCAATTTTGGACATCTTCATAAACATGTTAAATGATTATATTCATAATGGCAATCATATCGAGGAGATGCATGGTTTATCCCTCCTATATGACTTGGAAAAAATGTAATAAAAATCATGTAGACTGAGAGTAAACTCATGAACATTTTTCATTGGAGGTAGAGACCTGAATACAAGCACAAAGTATGGTATGAAAATGGCAATGATAATGCATCCAAGGGGTACATGCATAATGACAGAACAAATATTTCATTAACGCATGCAATTAATGATTCATTGAAGCTCATTTGAAGTGGCTTAAGTCTCCTTAGGATAATATTATGGCATGTGTTGTAACTAGTATTAACACCTAGAGGGGGGTGAATAGGTGTAGAGAAATTTTACGCGCAATTAAAATAAGGCTTTTGCAATCTTCAAACTGAAATTAAATAGAGAGAGTAGAGAAGAGTGCAAAAGCCTTATTTTAATTGCGCGTAAAAATTTTCTACACTTATTCACCCCCCCTCTAGGTGTTAATACTGGTTACAACAATTAGTATCAGAGCCCTGTGCTCAGAGTTTTTGAAGTGTCCGTTACTTCAGAGTTAAAGATCCTGTATGGCTAGTATTCTTACACCAGGTCTGATTGAGGGATAGAGCAATACTTGACCACCCTACTTCGATGGTAAAGAGTACAACATATGGAAGAACAAGATGAAGGCCTTCCTCAAATCAAAGGATCCGCTGGAATGGGATGTAGTTGCAAGAGGAGTTGATCCAAATGCATAAATCAAAGAAACTTCAAAGAAAGATGATAGGAAAGCAACAGAAACATCTGCTACCACTTCTCTAGAAGAATTGACCAAGAGACAAACTCTTGATGCTAAGGCTATCTACTCCCTTTATTGTGCTTTATCACCTAATGAATATAATCGAATATCTTCTTGTGATACAGCAAAGGAAGTATGGGACAGACTGCACGTAACTTATGAAGGAACTGATTGTGTTAAAGAGACCAAAGTGAATATTTTACTTGGTCAATATGAATCCTTCAGGATGAAGTAGGAAGAGTCAATAGGGGACATGTTTAGTCAATTTACAGAAATTGTAAATGGACTGGCATATCAAGGATCGCCTGTTCCTGGTTCTATGAAAGTCAACAAGCTTTTAAGAGGACTATCAAAAGAGTGGAATAATGTGAAGACCTCTATTAGAGAAACTCTGCGTATTCCACCATTGACAGTCGATGAGCTTGTTGGTACTCTGCAATCATGAAGTAGAACAAATGAACGAAGAAGTGGAATCCAAAGGTAAGAAAACCATTGCTGTTAAGTCTAATATCGATTCTGATGATACAGATTTTGAGGACAAGCAGGACGATAAAGAACTTGCATTGCTAATCAGAAAGGTAAAGAAACTAAACAAGAAAGGCAAAAAGTTCTACAGTAAGAAGCAAAACAGACAGATTGGACAATGAAAGATAGAGGATGAGGAAGAATATGTCAAAGATGTTGTTTGTTTCGAAGCAAAAAGAAGGGTCACATAAAACAGAATTGTCCCAAACTTAAGAAAAACAAAGGGAAATATGAAAGATAATGAAGATGAATATAGCAACATCTATCTAATGGCAGACTCAAATTCAGACTCTGGAGTAGATTCAGAATCAGACTCAGACTCGGACAAAGACATTGAGGTTAGTCATTCTGATATTCCTACAGAAGTTTCAAATTATATAAACGAGTTGTGTTTGAATTTAAAATCTACTTTGAAAAGGATTTCCAGATTAAAAAAGGAAAATCGCAAGTTGAGTCAAATGAATCACTCTTTAAAGGGAAAATTTGATGATATCAAAAAGGAATTTTCAGGAATAAAGGAAAATCGAGATTTTCTCTTAAATGAAAATGAATCTCACAAAAAGGAAATTTTGGAGACAAAAGAGAATAGAAATACCTTGCAAAATGAAAATGAATCTCTCAAAAAGGAAATTTTGAATATTACCACAAAATTTTCTAAATGATCGAAAACCCTACAGCATATTCTTTCCATTCAAATTCCTTATTATGATAAGTCTGGACTTGGTTTTTATAAGGAAAATGATTTTCTGATTGATTTTCCTAAAGTCAAGGAAAGAATAAGACAAAGACCCCCTCGACATGCTTACAAAAATCATTTCAAAAACAATTTTGTAAGACCTGTTGGTAGAGACAATCTCAAATGTTCTAACTGTGGAGAAAGAGAACATTTTGAAAACAAATGTCCTAAAGTTTGGAGACCTGTTTAGAAGAAATGGATAGACAAAGCATATACCACTAACGTCAATGGACCCAAGAAAATCTAGGTACCAAAGAAGAAGTTTTTTGATTATGCATGTTGATTGCAGGTAAGTTTCAAGAGCAAGAAGAAATGATACTTGGATAGTGGATGTTCAAGACATATGACTGGAGATTCAAGAATGTTTATTGTTTTAGAAAAAGTTAAAGGAGGAACAATCTCTTTTGGAGGAAATACCAAGGGAAACATTGTTGGATCAAGAACTGTCAAGATTGGTAGCCTAATTATCAATAATGTATCTTTGGTCAAAGGACTGAACTGCAATCTTCTTAGCATTAGCTAGTTATGTGATGCCGGTTTTAGAATTAACTTCAAAGAAAATTTATGTTCTGGAACTAGCAATGATTCTTCTTAGTCATTCACTAGATGAAGACATGGGAACATCTATCTCTTGAACATAAATGAAGACACTACCAAGTGTCTAATTTTAGTCCAAGATGAGGCAAATATCTGGCATCGCAAACTTGGACATGTCAGCATGAATCAAATCTCTAAGCTACGCAGCAAAAAGCTTGTTCGTGGCTTACCGTCATTAATCTATAAGAAGACAGATCTTTGTTTCGCATGCACTCTAGGAAACAAGTTAGAAATTCCTTCAAATCTATGAATCAAGTTTCTACTAAATGTGTATTGCAGCTGCTTCATATGGATCTGTTTGGCCCAATTAAAACTCAAAGCATTGGAGGTAAGAAATATTGTCTGGTAATTATAGATGATTACTCTCGTTTCACATGGGTATTCTTTCTTGCCAATAAAAGTGAAACCTTTTCTTATTTTTCAATTTTTGCAAAAATGGTTCAAAATGAGAAAGGTTATTCAATTTCTAGCATTAAAACAGATCATGGAGGAGAGTTTGAAAATCAGCACTTTGCAGACTTTTGTAATGAAAATGGTATTCAGCATACGTTCTCTTCTCCCTACACTCCAGAACAAAATGGAGTTGTAGAAAGAAAGAACAGATCTTTGCAAGAAATGGCAAGAACTCTGCTTATTGAAAGTAAGGTGGCAACTTGTTTCTGTGCAGAAGTAGTTTCCACGTCTTGTCATATCATTAACAGAGTCTTTCTGAGACCAATTCTTGAGAAAACTCTCTATGAGATTTTTAAAGGAAGTAAACCAATTGTTTCCTATTTCAAAATTTTTGGTTGTCAATGTTTCATTCTTAAAAATGCTAATAATCTTTCAAGCAAGTTTGAGGAAAGATCAGATGAAGGTATATTTTTGAGATATTCAACCATAAGCAAAGCATACCGTGTGTTCAACAAGAACACTCAGACTGTGGAGGAATCTATGAATGTGAAATTTCTAGAGCAAGATGCCTCAAACAAGAGCATAACGAAAATTGAAGATCCAGAACCAACTACTGCTCCTGAAAATTCAACTCTCAATAAAGAAGCTGACTCTTCATAGAAAATAGTCTCTGAGGAAACTCAAGAACAAAGGATCACTCAGCTGGACAATGCTCAATTACCAGAAGATTCTGATGACAGCATAGTGCAGAGCAAAAACTAGAAGCATAAGTCCAGTCACCCTCAAGAGCTAGTCATCGGAAATATCAGTGAAGGAATTCGAACCAGATTGAAGAACAAAAAGGAAATAAGTATTGTGGCACTCATCTTTGAGATTGAACCCAAGGGAATAGACGAGGCCCTCACAAATGAAAGCTGGATAGAAGCAATGCAAGAAGAACTCCAGCAGTTTAAAAGGAATGAAGTGTGGGAATTGGTTCCCAAACCCAAAGGAAGAACCATCATAGGTACTAAATGAGTCTTTAGGAATAAAGTGAATGAACATGGTAAGGTGACCAGAAACAAGGCAAAACTTGTAGCCAAAGGCTATTCACAATCAGAAGGAATAGATATGATGAAACTTATGCACTAGTAGCAAGATTGGAAGCTATCAGACTGTTACTTGCCTATGCTTGCTATCAAAACTTCAAGCTATTTTAGATGGATGTAAAGAGCGCCTTCCTAAATGGGTTTATCAAAGAAGAAGTCTATGTGGAACAACCTCCTGGTGTCGAGGAACCAAGAAAGCCAGATCATGTATAAAGACTAAAGAAGGCTCTGTATGGTCTGAAACAAGCACCTCGAGCCTGGTATGAACGACTAAGTAAGTTTCTACTAGACAATAGCTTCAAGAAAGGTATGGTTGATACAACTCTATTTATCAATAAGGAAGGTAAGGATATACTGCTAGTACAAATCTATGTAGATGATATTATCTTTGGTTCTTCTAATGAATGTTTGTGCAAGAACTTTTCAAAGTATATGCAGGAGGAATTTGAGATGAGCATGATGGGAGAACTTACATTCTTCCTAGGACTTCAGATCAATCAATTGAAACATGACACTTTCATCTATCAAGAAAATATGCCAAAGACTTGATCAAGAAGTTTGGAATGGAGAATTACAAGGAGACTGAAACTCCAATATCAACTTCCATCAAGCTAGATCAGGATGAATCAGGGAAGAAAGTTGACCAAAAGACTTATAGAAGCATGATTGGTTCTAGAGGACATGAAGGGGATAGAGAGAGTGAAATGAGGGCCGAAGATAGGCCTCATTAAGGCCATTAATGGCATGGTTCAACTCCCAAGCAAGATGACATCATCTTCTCTCTCTTCTTTTGACTTTTCTTCAAAATATCTAAGGGCAAAATGGTCATTTCCACCTTGCACATTTCTTGATCTGCCCTTGGGCTGAAAATGAAGGGCGACCTAAGAAACGGGCTAGAAAATGAATAGGAATGGACTTGGAAATTTATTGGGCTCGAATCGGCTCAAGTTTAGATAATGAGCTCGGGAGGGTAAATGGTTGGTTTGGCCCAACTGGCTCACTTGCTTGACGCGAGTCTACCATGGTGGCTGTCACACCTTGGGTGTGAGGCCCACACTATTCTTGCTTGGCCCACGTCCTCGTAAGCTCGTTTCCTCGGTCCGTAAACCCTTTTTCCAAATACTCGGCTCAACCAACATTGTCAACTATCACAAAAGCATTGTCCAAATGTCTATCTCGGACGTTCCCAAAAATTTGAAGTCAAATCTTGGATTCTCATGCCTTGTCAATTTTGCCCGAATGCCATTTTGGTACCACTTAGACTGACAAGCGGCTTCGAGGACTCACACGTAACCAACTCATGCCAATTTATGTTCGAGACTTCTTGACACATGAACGTCCTTGATTACATGAAATTGTGAAGGATCAATTCTTATTTCAAAGTACACAATTATCAAGGATCGACATAGGGCCGTTCGTGGGTTCGATAATAGTAGACGGAATCATCTATTGTCCCATTATTTCTGTCCATGAAATGACTTCTAGTCGTCCTTGAAATTGGCCTGCATGACTACAAGATTGTCCTTACGCAAGTCTCATGGTCGAGTCGTTTTCCCATGTTAAGTTCTTTAGTCGCACGAGTTCTGTCCTCATTAGCCTTTCCCCTTAAGGTTAGTATCTCAGGAGTGATCAGTTCTGAGTAAGATCAATCAATAATGCATTGGCGAAATTAATGTTCATTTCTCCTGCTAAGCGCTCAAATTTTAGGATGTCATAGCTCGATTTTCATCAATCTTTATGGTTGAATCATCATCTATAATTGAGTTCTCTAGTCGTGCGTGTACTTGAATCCTTCATAGCCTTTTCCTTTTCGTTTGTATTTCATGAGTGATCAATTCATGGCAAGATTTAAGAAATAGTGCATTAATAAAATATTCATTCTTGTAATCCAAAATGGGTCAAAAATTCAGGACGTCACATAAGCAGTGAAGGAAATTGCCTCCCAGCTACCCGTATGGTAGGAATTGAAGAAATCCAATCTTTGCCACTCATCCCAATCCTAAATCTAGTGGTCCTGACAATAAGCATGGCTAAGTAAAATCCGGAGTGCACCATGTGAATATGGAAAAGAACAATAATGCTCTATCTACACAATATCTCATTTGGTGTTGTAACAGATATCAACTATCGATATCACACAAAATTAGTCAAGTTGCATTGTCTGAAATATATTTGCTTCCAACGGAGTCGTCATGCAAAAGGTCTTTAATAACGTCTAAAACAGAGCAATAAATATCAAACTGCAGATGTTGTTCCTTTGCAAGCAAAGCCAAAGTTATTCGTGCAACCATCTGCTTCTCTAAATATGTGCTCAATTTTGTATTCCTCCTGCTTCGTGAGCGAGTTCCTGCATTCAACCATATAAGGTTTATCAGTAAATAATGCCCAAGTGCCTGTAATTGCTTGAATAACAGACATGGTCTTCCTTTCAATGTGTAAATGTGGAACATTATTTGCTAATTCTAGTCAAAGGCCATCTCATAGTCCCACATTTTTGCCGCAATGTGCTCATCCGCTAGAGCTTACATAGTATGTAAGAGATCTATGCTCGTTCCTAATTCATCATTATTTTTTCTTTATTATTAATTTTAAAAAGGGGGTAATGATATATAAAATCTGAAAATATATTCAACCAATGATTTCAATTGCCTTTTCTTTTTCTTTTTTTGGTTTCCCTCCCATAATATCAAATCAGGTTGGTGCAGGGGAAAAGGCTGCATTTGTATACTCTTAAGTAAAATAATCAAAACAAAATCTGTGTTAAGTCACATTACTTATTCTAATGGATCTTGTGATATAAGGACTAGGAATACTTCAAAATATTATAGAATGACTCCCGTTGATCAATTTAAAGACGGGCAAAGGACTTTTGGCGTGTCTCCCAATTTTGGTCATTTTGCGGAAAAAGTCTGAAATTCCTTTTAGCGGACCAACTATGCAACTTTGACTGCACTGGAACGATCCATCACGAGATGCACGATATCTTGACCTGACTTGTACCTTGTGGATGTGTGACCATTTTTTCCCATTTGAAAAAAGAAAAAGCTTATTTGCTCATTACTCTTGTCATTAGCTTTAAAAAAAAAGAAAGAAAAAAGAACATGAGATGTAGGCAATATGTTGAAATTCCGAGACATCTATTTCAAGTCATACATGTTGTCGGCTTTAATTGATTTGCCTCATCGACTCAACGGGGATCATGATAGACCAAGGATAAAACTCTTGACGGCCATGAATGAAAGATGATAGGTCATCCAAAATAATAAAAAGCCCAAATGACCTTTGACAGTTTGCCTTTAGTCACCCTAAACTCATATATTCGAGCCATATTTACAATAAATTATGGTAAATTTAAATTTTTTCCAGGTAAATGGGGCATGGATTTATTAGTTTAGAGTAAATGTAGCATGGGTGTATTAATTTTGAGACTTTTTATGACATAAATATTAGCTTGGGGTAAATGTAGCATAAGTATACTAGTTTGGGATAAGTGTGGCACTAGTGTATTAGTTCGTGAGTTTTTGTGATACAAAAATTAACTTAAATCAAATGTGGCACCGGTGTTATAGGTTGGAATTTTTGTGGTATTAATCATTTTCTTTTATCTAATAACGGTGCAGGTACTTACTCATTTCAATGTCTTTATTTGATAATTGTGAGTGCACATCCATCTATTTCAATGATATCATTTTACCTTTCACCTTTTTTTGTTTTTATTGTATGATTTTTTAAATATTTTATTTGTTTAGACGAGTCTTTCTCATTCACACCGAAAAAGAAAAAAGCAACGAAGTCATGAAATGTAACTAATTCTTGCATTTTATATGATTATCATAAGAAAATATCAGTTTCCTTCCTTTTCACATTGTTCGTTTTTTAAATTAACTGAATATTGTTAATGAATTAACACCAAAAGTCAAATAAAGAATCTTCCATATGCTCAAGAATCTTCATGCGTGCGACACATGGTAAGTTTAACTAGTATCTCAAACTATTTGTTAAACATTGACCTATTCCTTCTTTTTGCGATACTATTTTACTTGATTTTGCCGGTCAAATTGATTAAGTAAAAACTAGATATATTTTTTAAACTTATCTTGCTAAATTTAGGGCTTACAATTAAATTTAGCTACAGTATCATCATAACACTTAAACCCATCTACTAATAGCCATAAAATAGTGGAAATCATAAAATTATCCTAATCCCCGTGCCTAGGCAAGTACAAATGGTTTGTCATTGGAAAGAACATTCTTTGTTGAGATTTGCTAATTCTGGTCAAAGGCCATCTCATAATCCCACGATTTTGCGCAATGTGTTCACCATCCGCTAGAGCTTATATAGTACGGAAGAGATCTATGCTCATTCCTAATTCATCATTATTTTGTCTTCATTATTAATTTAAAAAAGGGGGTAATGATATATAAAATCTGAGAATATGTTCAACCAATGATTTCAATTACCTTTTTCTTTTGTTTCACTCGCATAACATTAAAAATCAGGTTGATGCAGAGGAAATGGCTGCATTTGTATACTCTTAAGTAAATAAGATAATCAAAACAAAATTTGTCTTAAGTCACATTACTTATTCTAGCGGATCTTGTGATTCAAGGACTAGGAATACTTCAAAATATTATAGAATGACTCCCGTTGATCAATTTAAAAGACGGGCAAAGGACTTTTGGCGCGTCTCCCAATTTTGGTCTTCTTGTGGAAAAAGTATGAAATTCCTCTTAGCGGACCAACCATGCAACTATGACTGCACTGGAACGATCCATCACGAGATGCACGAGCTCTTGACCTGACTTGTACCTTGTGAATGTGTGACCATTTTTTTCCCTTTAGAAAAAGAGAAAGCCTATTTGCTCATTGCTCTTGTCATTAGCTTTAAAAAAAAAAAGAGATCAAGGATTAAACTCTTGACGGCCATGAATGAAAGATGATAGGTCATCCAAGGAATAATAAAAAGCCCAAATGACTTTTGATAGTTAGCCTTTAGTCATCCTAAACTAATATATTTGAGCCATTTTACGTCATATTACGGTAAATCTAAGATTTCTAGGAGGTAGACATGGCATTGGTCCATTAGTTTAGTGTAAATGTAGTACGGGTATATTAATTTGAGACTTTTATGGCATAAATATTAGCATAGGGTAAACGTAACATAAGTATACCAATTTGGGATAAATATGCTATTGGTGTATTTAGTTTAGGAGTTTTTGAGATATAAAAATTAACTTAAATTAAATGTGGCACTGGTGTTCTAGGTTGAGGTTTTTGTGGTATTAATCATTTTCCTTTAGGAAAGGTACAGGTACTTACTCATTTCAATGTCTTTATTTGATACTTATGAGTGCACATCCATCTATTTCAATAATATCATTTTACCTTTCACCTTTTTTTGTTTTTATTGTATTGATTTTTTTAGTATTTTATTTGTTAAATCGAGTCTTTCTCATTCAGACCGAAAAAGAAAAACGCAACGAAGTCATGAAAAGTTTAATAGATAACTAATTCTTGCATTTTATATGATTATCATAAGAAAATATCGGTTTCCTTTCTTTTCACATTGTTTGTCTTTTATATTAAGTAAATATTGTTAATGAATTAACACCAAAAGTCAAACAAAGAATCTTCCATATGCTCAAGAATCTTCATGCGTGCGATACATGGTACGTTTTACTAGTATCTCAAACTATTTGTTAAACATTGAACTATCCCTTCTTTTTGCCATAAAACACCAAACTATTTTACTTGATTTTTCCGGTTACACAAATTGATCAAGTAAAAACGCGGTATATTTTTTGACTTATCTTGCTAAATTTAGAACTTGCAACGTAAATTTAGCTAAAGTATCATCATAACACTTAAACTCATCTACTAATAGCCAAAAAATAGTGGAAATCGTAAAATTATCCCAATCCCAGTGTCTAGGTAAGTCATAGGAAAGAAAATTCTTTGTTGAGGTTTGTCAAGTTTGGTCTTCTTTTTTTATCCTTTCCTAAGTGAAAAGAAATGGGAAGTGGACCGTGTCAGTAATACTGGCAATGAACAGCGAGCAAGGCACGACAAAATTTTGACTTTCCACGTGCATTTTTAATTACAGCTTTTTTGACAAATGATGCCTCATCTTTGCTTGGACTCTTGGTCTCAGCGTCATTTTTGGGAGGAAATATTGTATGGTCCATGGATAAAAGTCATCTCCATCATGAATCACATAAGCCCTACAGTAGAATCCACTTAATTAAAGCTTGAGATGATGTCGATCTACAATTTCTTGTAAAGTAATTACTAAGAACCAACTATGCTATTATGCAAGATTATAAAAAATCCAAATGAATTTAAATTTATTACTTAGACTTTACACGAAAGTTGTGTTAGACGCATGATAGCACACACGATATAATTGATATAATTAAGAGAGAAACTTCACTACTCAAAAATCAAATTGAAACCATGAAAGTGAAAATTAATGTTAAACTTGATGAATCCCAAAACAAATGATTTTTTTTTTTTGTGATAAAGTGTAGGGAGAGGACAGATGTTTAAGTGAGTTTATCAGTGAATGCCCATACAAGCAAAGACGAAAGTTAGAGAGACATGAGTCCACCTATAAATGGCCTTATTAACAGAAGTCCGCACAAGCAACTGATATGGATGACCAAATAACTGTGAACAACCTCTGTACTTGAAATTTAGCCTTGAAGCTATGAGTCAAATCGTACAACATGAACAATTACATGGGAGCTTGCTGCCAGTTTCCAATATGTCACCAAAAGAAACGAATGGATAACATATTGAAAGCATGACAGAGTAATATAGATAAAAGGAAAATGCCAAGCCATGGCACTTGTGCCCTAGATGATAAAAGAAATGTTCATACGTCCATCCTGCAGTTTTCACACCCATACAGAAGGCATACCTAAAATCCATGAAAAGTATTGGGGTCAAGCACTTTGAATGCCCAAGTAGCAAGATATTTCCATTGCCAAGACCCCTTGTTGCTGCCTATAAAAAGCTCCCTCAAAAGCTCACCTTAGTAACCAAAGAACGAAAACAAAAGCAGAAAATTATGGCAGCCTTATCATTAAATCTGCTTGTTTCTTGGGTTTTCCTCCTGTCTCTCTTTCTTACTAGGTTTACTGAAGCACTATGTCATACGGACGAGAGCTCTGCCTTAATGGAATTCAAGAGAAGTTTCAGAACTGACATTACAGATTGGCGATGCATTTATCCAAAGGTCAATTCCTGGTCACTCAATGAAAGTGGAGATTGTTGTTTGTGGGATGGTGTCAAGTGTGATGAGGTCACCGGTCGAGTAATTGCCCTCGACCTCAGTAGCAGTTGTCTCATTGGTACCATAAGTCCCAACACCATTCTTTTCCAACTTGTTCACGTGGAGTCACTCATTCTTGCTCACAACAGCTTCAACTTCTCCCCAATCCCATACGGCTTTGGCAATCTTTCGAGGTTACAATACCTTAATCTCTCTGACTCAGACTTTCTTGGTGCAATCCCTCACGATATCTCACAACTCTCCAAGTTAGTTTCCCTTGATTTGTCCACTTCCTCGGATGAGACACTTCATATGCCTAACATGGGCAACTTTGTTCATAGCTTGACTGGCCTAAAAGAACTTGATCTTTCTTTGATAAGCTTGTCATCACCTTTCCCTCCTATGCTATCGAATTTTTCTTCCTTGACATCACTTAGGCTTGTCTATTGCGACCTTAATGGAGATTTTCCGGTCAGTATTTTTCAGCTGCCAAACTTGGACGTCCTTCACATTGGTGGCAATGGCAACCTTTCTGGCATTTTTACCAAAATGCATTGGGGTGCTCCATTGAAGTTGTTATACCTTTGGGATACCAACTTATCTGGAGAAATACCCACTTCGATCGGAAACCTTAGTCTCTTGAATGAATTATATGCTGGGGGATGCTATTTTTCAGGATTACTTCCCTCTGCATTGGGTAATCTTTATCGTCTCGCTACACTAGGGCTTGAGGGAAATAACTTGCAAGGTCAAATCCCTGTTTCCTTTGCTAATCTTACCCAGCTATCGGTGCTAGTACTCTCTTCCAATAACTTGACTGGTGATACTTGGAATTGGCTTGTCAACTTGACAAACCTTACCCAATTGAGACTTTCAGGTAATGGTTTATTTTTTGCCAGTGTTCGGGTAAAGTTCAGGACATGAGATTGTCCAAGTAAAAAGAAAAATAAATTAAATTTAATAGTGTAACTAACGCTCCTTTGGCTTTTTTCTTTTTTTATTTGGAAGATAATTGGTTCAGCGGTGGATTTCCAACTTCATTTGAGAAACTGAAGCAGTTAACTTGGCTCCACCTTTCTTACAACGACTTCCATGGTGATATTCCGGGCGCCTTGTGGAATTTGAAGAGTCTTGAAAGTCTTGCACTGGAGTCGCTTAATCTCAATGGCGTTGTCATTGTAAGTAATCTTCTCAAACTCAGGAACTTGAGAAGCTTAGCTTTGTCCTACAACAACATATCATTCACCAAGACATTCATCAATGACACTACATTGAAGCTCACTGACTTGATCTTGGATTTATGCAACTTGACCGAGTTCCCACAGTTTATAAGCTACTTAAGTGAATTGGTGCGGTCAGACCTACCACACAACAGAATACGGGGGACCATTCCTAGATGGATGTGGAACAATAGCAAAGAATCTCTTGAGTATATAGATATTTCGCACAATCTTTTAACTGGCTTTGAAAACAACTAGACCAATCTTCCTTTGACGAACTTGAGGTATCTTGACATTAGTTCTAACTTGCTAGAAACAGGCCTCCCTATCCCACCTCCCTCGGTCATGCTATACAACATCTCCAACAATATCCTCTTTGGGGAAATTCCAACATTCATTTGTGAATTGAGCTCTCTCACCGTGCTCGATTTGTCCAACAATGGTCTAATAGGCACACTTCCTCCTTGTTTGGGTAGTATTGGTCCTTTGATATTAGTGAACCTCGCAAGAAATAAATTCGATGGCATGATTCCTCATGTTTACCTAGATGATTGTGCATTAAGGATGATTGATCTAGGAGAAAACCGACTAAGAGGGATTGTTCCAAGATCTTTAGGAAATTGTAGAATGCTGGAGTATTTGAATCTTGGTGACAACCAAATAAATGATACATTCCCATTTTGGCTATTGGAATTGGCCTACCGAAAAGTTATTGGCCTGCAGTCCAATATGTTCCATGGAACCATGGAAGACAATCTAAGCCAACTTAACTTCACCAGTTTACATGTCCTGGACCTATCCAACAACAGTTTCAATGGTGAACTGCCTTCCAAGTTTTTTAATAGTTGCCTTGCCATGAAGGTCATCGTTGGTCAAGATAAGTTGGCATATTTGAGTGTTCCTCAATGGCTTGATCTATCTTCTCTTACAATTGATGGAAGTATGACTTATGCAATGACATTGATGAACAAGGGCACGGAAAGGGAATATGTGAAGATTCCAAATGTCCTTGTGGCGATTGACCTCTCCAATAACAAGTTCGAAGGGTTCATTCCTGAACTCATTGGAGATCTGAAGTCAATTCGTATGCTCAACCTTTCAAACAACTTCCTCATTGGTAGCATCCCTCCTTCCTTGGCCAACTTGAAAGTGCTTGAATCACTGGATCTTTCTTGGAACAATTTATTGGGAGAGATTCCTCAACAATTAGCTCGCCTCACATTTCTTTCAGTTTTTGATGTCTCTCACAATCGTCTGTCTGGACCGATACCACATGGAACACAATTTGACACGTTCAGGAGTAGTTCATTTGTGATGAATGATGGTTTGTGTGGAAGTCCGCTGCCAAATAAATGCACAAATGGTGATAACTTTCCACCACCACCATCATCTTTCAAAGTAGATAATGAAGAAGAGTGTCTATTCGACTTGGATTGGAAAATTGTGGTGGTTGGCTTTGGAGTGGGGTTTTTGGTTGGTATTGTGCTAGGGAAATTGATCATCGAGGAGAAAAGTAGGTGGTTCTTGCACTACTCCAAGAAAATGGCGAAAGGATGGAAAAGGTCAAGAAAGCTTTGGCAGACAAGAAAATATGCGGCTAGATACTTATGTTCTATGTTCCAATAGCTTGTTGAGAAAAGTTATACATGCATGTTTAAAGATTCTAATCTAAGTTTGTTTGCATGGTTCACTATACTATTATGGAGATGCTGTTTGCTCGTGAAAGTTGTGGTTCTTTAAATTCTTAGAGAAATGTCTGTCCCTATACATGTATCAGCAATGAAAGAATGTTTTGTTGTAATATTACTAGCCAAATAACTCAAGAATATGGAGAATCCAATGTAGGGAACTGGTTTATCTATTTTGAATAAGAGCATTTTTGTTGAAAGCCTGTAATTACTACCATTTGGAGACGCATTGAGATAAGTAGATACTCATGAAAAGCCAGTTAATATAAATGGTGGAACGATGATATGAAAAATTTCGTTGTCCGTGGAAACCAAGGAGATTAGTATAAAGGTTTTCATGTTTCCCAAATGGAAAGGGCTTTGCTATAGTTCATTGAATGTATACTCAAATGAAATCTCATTACAGAGGATTAGCAATCTGTGCCATATCAGGATATTATTATTCATGTTTGTTATTTATGTCACTTTGTGTCGATGGACAAATGTTCCAATGTGATTGATTTCAAAATGTTTATTAAAAGTGAGTGAAAACTTGTCATCTGGTGCCAATTTCGAGTTAAAGTTGTATCAAGTTCGGGTTTTTTGCCCTGGAAAATTCGTTTTTGTGCTTGAGTCACGTAGGAATTGCCACTTCCCATACTCTTCCAAGCATTGGCTTGCCACTTAAATGAGTGACCAAGAGTCTTGGAAACTAATTTTTTTAAATCTAATGCGGTATTATACATGAAACATATTTTCATAGAGATCGTCTTAAGTTAAATGTAAAATTGTTAGGTTAAGGTGCATATAATTCGTTGAGTGGTTTGGTTTTATGAGTATAAATGTAAACATGAAATATAAAGATTCGACAATTTTAATAGAACTTTCTTGAATTGAACATAAAAATCCAACATGGAAAGGGATGATAATTGTATAGCCATTTGATTTACACGATCCATAAGAGGCCTCATCATCTCACGCATTTTATCCACTTGATTCTGAAGATCTACAAGAGTGGGCGCAGTTTTGGTCGGAAGCAATGGAGTTATGAACGCTTCAAATCTGCAAATGTGGCTATTATTCGTCAAGTCGATTTTCCACATTAGTTATTCGGACTTGAGTGTCTTTGTTCTCCATCCTTATTTGAGGGTGAATCCTTATAGAAGAATGCCTTTCAACCGTATTTACTACCTTTTAAAAAAGGAAAAATGAGACGAATCAGTCAGTGATCAAACAATTCAAAAAGAAAATATAAAACCCCTTTCAATTTTATATTTTCATGGGATAAAATGATGAGAAGGAAGTTTATATGACCAATATCATATAAAGCCTTTTCGAAATTTCTTCGAAAGAAATTATACAATTGAAAGGGCAAAGATGAACATTTAATCGGAATGCCCCTTTTCTAAAATTACATTAGAAATTTTGAGTACATCAATTCAAGAGAATACAGGGAAATTCTAATTATATGGGAAAATGAAATTGAACGAGTACACAGAAATGTCAATTACTAGAAATTGAAATTCGAAAACTATAAGGAAATTCTAATTACATGAGATAAGAATGTGTTACACAGAAAATACTATACAAGGCTTCTAAAAAATTGGGAGCTAGAAGAACTAGAAAGTGCTAAGTGGATACGCTTGTTGTCATGGGCCAAGCATTCCACTATGGCAAGAGCTTCATCCCTTTCCCTCATGAGTTGAACTATACGAGCTTGGTAATGTCTGTTAAACTTATGGAAGGTCGAGTAGAATGATCTCGAACTCTGGCTCGATTTGGCGATGGATAATCCCAACGAATGCATGGTAGGTCTTCATTTCACCTTCAGATCTTATGAAATTTCCAGACCTAGGTGTATTCCAAAAATTTAGAGAAAATTACATGTCATTGTCAAGACCAATGAACATTTTTCAAAGGAATTAACCTCCAGATCTCAACACATAAGGCAGCAAACCCGAATTCACAGATTCAGAGCAAACAAGGCAATAATCCATTCCAGACCCTGAGTCGGTTCATGAAGATCTCGGTGGTCCGAATTCATCGAAAAAAATCAGAAAAAAATATGTCATAGTTGAAACCATATTGAATGAGTTTTATGAGAATCTGACTCCAAAATCACAAAATAAAATTAGCAAAAATGCTCTAATCTTGCAAAGCCTATAAGCTTGGTTTACTGCAATTTTGAGATTTGAGTTCAAAATTTGAAAAACGATTTCAGGTAGTAAACGATGTCGAATCAAACGCCATCAGATATCAAATTGAAGCCTTAGAGTGTATTACGAATGTCGAGAAGGCCTCAAGATCCTTAAACGACATTTAACGGCTCAAAATTGCGATCACAGAAAGTCGCATCTAAAGATTCGAATCTGCAGAATCTCTTCAATCAACATATTCTCATCCTAAGCTATCATATCCACATCAAACAATCATGGATCATCAAAATAAAGCTCAAAGGAAGTCCTAGGTTGAATCCTAGCCTTGGCTACCTATTGTTGACATCCGAATTTTTTTTTATTTTTGTTTTAAACGCCCATTGATTTTGCATGTATAAATATATATATATTAATTCATAGAAAAGAAAAAAAATAAAAAAATAAAAAAAAATAAAAAAAAATTCAGGTGGGCTGGCTCAGCCCAGCCCACTTTTCTTTCTTTCCCAGCCCATGTTATTCTTTGGCCCCTTCATTCTCCAGGAACACAGAGACGCAGGAAGGGAAAGAGAACGGCAACGCACGCACGCAGCGAGAAAAAAAAAGAGACAAGGAGCAGAACGTAGGGGGAGAGGGCAACGACGCCACGGGAATAACCCCCCACGACCGAGAAGAGAAACCGGGAAGCAGAGGGAGAGACGAGGGGGAGTGGGGCAGCATTTTTAAGGAAAGAAAAAGAAGAGAAACGAAGAAAAGAAAAGAAGGAGAGAAAAACCAGCGAGGAGGGAGAAGCAAGGGAAGTAACAAAAACAAGGGAAGCAAGAGAAAAACAAAAGAAGACCGGACGTCCGAGAGAGTGAAACGTGACAGAGCAAACTGTGAGGGAGAAGGCAGGCTCGAGTCTGCGTTTGGTCATCGCCGGAGGACTTCCCGACCGTCCCTGCCAGCCGCGGTTTTTCCTTCGAGCAAGGTAGGTTCTCCAAACGCCCAGTGTGTTATTTCCAAAAAAAACGCGGGCCGGAGCTCGAGTCGAACAGTTCGCGCGAGCCCCGGCCCCCGACGCTCCTCCATTAATGTTGTTCTGCATGCTGGTATGATTAAATAGAAGCTCGGTCTCGGCCTCAGGCCTGCTCGAGTCGAATAGCGCCGTTTTCGTTCATGCACGAAACCTGTTCGATGAAATGCCCAAATGAAACCCAGAAAATTTCATGGTTTAATCCATCCTCGACGACCTGTTTTTGTAGATCTTTGACTGTATATGGCTTTATATCGTGTTTATCTTAGCATTTTAGTTAGTTTCATGTGATTTCCGCACGTTTTGGAGTCGAAAAGAGATGTTTTTATTTTTCCGGCGACGGTGAGCTTCCGGGATCGCCGGAGGTCATCGCCGACATGTCCGGCGTCGGTCGGATGGAACGATCGACGCCGGACAATGCTAGGGCGACCCCTTTTAGGGCCAGTGAGGTCTCGCAGCAGCGCTCAACGTCGGTCCGGTGAGGCGGCTTCACGAGCGTCGGGCATGCAGACCAGGGAAGAAGAAGACGTGCGGAGAAGAGAGAGAAAAATGCATGCAAAAAAAGACAAAAGTGAAAAAAGAGCAATAAAAAAAACAACAAAAACAAAAATAAAAAAGGGGGGCTGAAAATAAAATGAAAATGGGCCGGACTGAGAATTTTTTGAATGGGCTGGGTCTAAATGTGGGCTGTTTGTTGGTGTGGGCTGAAAATTTAGAAACAGGGAAATGGGCTTTTTATTCTTTTATTTTATTGTCGATGGGCCATTTAGAGTACTTTTCGACCGGGCCGTTCGGCCAGCCCGGTCATTGCCCCGGCCCGGACCGATAGGGTCCGGGTCGGTTTAGTAGGGCCTGGTCTCGCGACCCGGTCCGAATCACCTTTTTTTTTTAATTTAAAAAATATCTAAAAAAACAAAAAATTTCAGAAAATAAAAAAATATTAAAAAATATGAAAATTCAGAAAATGCATGGAAAAATTCAGGAATCTGGAAGTTTCGAAAACAGATATTTTTATTTTATTTTATTTTCGAAAATATTAAAATATTAAAAAAATTTCCAAAAAAATAGAAAAAATCAGAAAATTCTAAAAAAATTAATAAATATTTTTCTTAAATTTTCAGAAAAGTCAGAAAATATCAAAAATCTTGAAATCTTTTTTTATTTAATTTCGGAAATTTTGAAAATATTAAAAAAATATATAAAATATTAAAAATATTAAAAAATATTAAAAATTCAGAAAAATTCAGAAAATTCAGAAAAATTCCAAAAGAAATTAGAAAACCCTTAAAAAAAGAAAAAATACTAAAATTGAATAAGCCTTTAGGGCTCCACAATAGGTTTTCCTAGTATATGTTATTAGGATTATTTATGCACCTTATTTTTTGCGATGACATTTTAAGCGTTATTTTCTTACCTAAGAACGGTCAAGACAGATCTTAGAATTCTCGAATACATTGCCATGACTTCATTAATACATAATCAAGTTAGGTATCGAAAGGGCGTTAGTCGCATGACTAACGTAATCAAGTCCCCGACCTTAGACCCTTTGGTTGCGTAAGAAGCGAGACATACTCCCATGTCTCGCTCGGTTCCTAGTCGGCCTTAATAGACTAGTGGCGACTCCTTGTTTGAATTTTTTTTTACGAATATCCCAACGTCGCGTGGGGTATGGGCTTGGGAGAGTCCTAGTTAATTAAAGGCCGTCGGCCCGAAATTAACAATACCCCTAAACCTATAATGTTTCAAAATTTTAGGTCGCGACACCTATTATAGCCTCGCTTCATCAGATTCAACCTTTGGATCGTTACCTTTTGTACGTTTCCAAGCCAATTGAGTCTTGATTCGCGATATTCTCAGTAACACAGCAGCGAAATCATCTCATGGATCATTGAAGGGACTTCAAAGAAGGCAAGGGACGCTGGAGGGGGAAGGATTGGCGTCGGATCGTCGTCAGTTCACCGGTCTTGCACAATCGGCACGGTTTGAGGCGATCGGAAATGCCATGGAAAGAGGAGGCGAACGGGAAGCTCAAGTAGATGCTGGGGGAGGTGCTGGCCACCGGTAGCTTGAGGAAGAAGTGAGGGAGGTGGGAGCACCAGATGTCAGTAGCAGCGTTGCCGGCGAGGGGACGATCGCCAGCGATGAAGAGCGGTTGAAGAAAACGGCGTGAGAGAGAGGCGGTGGAGAGAGCGGGAAAAGAGATCGAGGAGAGAGAGAATTTGAGAGATTTTCTCTCTTCTAATTTGGTTTTTTCAGATAATGAGGTCTCTCCTAAGGTTTTGAGGAAAAAATGTATTCATATTAGCTTGGGAGATGTCATCCTAGCCCTTGGATAGATCTAAGGGCTAGGATGTCATCTCATCCTCGAACAAACTTCTAATTCAAGCACATGCTAATTTCAATGGCCATGATGCATTCTCAATGGACAATGGTGATTTAATCTTGAGATTAGGGACACTTTTTGCAATTTACCTAAATTTTGGGGCAAATTTATAATTTTTGTAAAATTGGGGGAAAAAATAGAAATTTAAAAATTAAGGTACAGGGAGATTGGCCGTGTGGTAGGCCACCTCACAGTGGTCGCCGGAAGAAAGATGGTCGGAAAACCTTGCTGGTCAACGCCGATCAACTCTAGTTAACGTTGGGTTGACCGAGTTGAATTCCTATCCAATTTTTTGTTCTACTTTTGCCTGATTTGAACAAAATTGGATATTTCTATATGAACTGGTCAAATGAGATGCAATTGGACAATCTCGGGTCGACTAACCATGCACAAAATTTTCAAATTCAGTGAATTCCCATTGAAATTGTAACATCCTCGAAAACCGACCCCGTAAGAATTGGCCATAAGGTCCTGAATGAGTCGGCCATGGGCCGTTGGCCATGGATCGATTGGTTCGATCGGCAAGGATCAAGGATCGGTCATGGTCCGATCAACCGACTAGTCATGAACTGGTCAAGTGTCGACCGTGAAAAGTATACCGACCACACCGATGAGAACGGACTACCAACTCATAAGGTGACTTTTCGGTCACGAGAATTGGTCATGGGATGATTTTGGATCGGCGGACGATCATGGTCGATCTGACCGGTCATAGCACTTGGCCGCGAGTGAGTCCGCCCAGCTATGTACCGATCCACGGATGATCCAACTTTTCCAAAAGCGACAATCTTCCGACCACAAATGCATCATTCCCTATTTAATTCTTAGTGACCGGAAAGGAATCTTGAATTGATGAAGTCCGACCATGGATCGGTAATACACCGACCATGAACCGTACGGATGGATCGGGCACCGATCGGAATGAGCCTCGGGATAGACCCGGCTATTCCATAGTAATTCCTAAGGTCCATAAGTGCCTTGGCTTAGTGCTAGGCAATGGGTAGCCTTGGAATTGACCTTGAACCAATCCGAATTATGAGGGAAACCTCATGGCCGACCCACCGCCCAAGGAAGCGGTTTGGGCAAATTTGGGGTATGTGGTCCGGACCCCGGGCACATGTAAATTGGTTTTTCGAGACATGTCATATGATCCCTTTTCCGGTCTCGAAATTGACTCGGATGGTGGAATTCTCCAGACCGCCTTCTTGATTAAGAAAATGACAAAAGAAGAAGAAATCTCTAGAACCCCCATTAAATGCATTGGATAAGCATTATCCCTAGAAATCTCTAGAGCCTCATTAATGTTAAGCATTATCCTTAGAAATCTCTAGAGCCTCATTAATGTTATTGGATAAGCATTATCACTAGAAATCTCTAGAGCCTCATTAATGTTAGTGGATAAGCCTTATCTCTTGCTTTTCAAACCTCATGATTGCGGTCAAAAATATCTAGGGGGAAATGATGAGGGTGGATTACATGTAGACCAATGGGAAAGTGCAAAGCGGGTCGCCAATAATTACACCTAGGAGCCTAGACCGCCAAATAATTCCTTTCTAGGCCACCTAAGCACTTTAGGCTCAATTATTGGTGGGGTAGGCTTGCCACTTAAGATTCTTAGGCGGGCCACTTGGAAGCTTCGGAATGGACCATTTGGACCGGTAATCATGACACCGGGTAGTATAAATAGGAGGAGAGCTCTTCACTTCTCATCCTTGCCATCCATTTTCCTCCTCCTCCACTCTCTTGGCCACCCCTCATCCCACGCCTCTCGCTCTCTCTTCTTTGGTTCCCAAGCCAAGCCGCCACTACCTAGTTGTGTTCTTAGTTCGAGGGTTTTCAAGGTAAGTATAGTTTCTTCCTTTTTCTAGTATCGTTCACGATGTCGTCAACCCTAGGAAACTCTCTCAAACAAGCCGAGGGTAGATCGATTGATATGGATGTACTCTATGCTTTGTTCATGTATTTGGATTCTTGTTTGATTGGAACGAAGTCACGGTTCATTGCTTTTGTTCGGTACAAGTCGAGGTTCGCCCATAGCCATAAGATGTGATTCGGTATTGAGGCGTATCGAGTTCGCGTCTTGGATTGGTGCGGGGTCCCTCCATACTTGTTACTCGAGTGAAACCTTGGGCTTAGGCTCGTTCGTGTTGTTATCGCCACAAGAATTCATGATTTTATGACACGTACAATATGTTCAAGCATGAAAAGCATAATTTCATGGCACGTGCATTATGTTTAAGCATGAGAAGCATGATTCATGGCACGTGCATGAGGCTCGAGTCCACCCTTGAAAAAGGATAGGTACTTGAGTAAAGATAAGAAAATTTAAGAAAATCTGGCTAGAGACTTGGGTTCGAGTCCCGAGCAAAGAGGCTGGCAAGAGACTTGGGTTCGAGTCCCGAGCATATTAACTGGGTTTGAGTCCCAGAGGCCGCCAACTAGCTAGGAGCCCGGTTAGAAAGTCCGAAATGATTTGGGTTTGAGTCCCAAAACGGCACCGGGAAGACTTGGGTTCGAGTCCCGAGCACAAGAGAAAAGATGAATAAATATGACATGCATGAGTAAGAAAGAAAAGCTAGAAAAGCATGAGCTCATGGCATGCATCATGTTCATGAATCATAGCAAGAGTTGCCATTTCATGTGCAAGAAGCATGTTTGCATCTTGGAATTGGTTTGCCTTCGACATGATTTGCATGAGATGCTTGACTGGAGTTGATGATTTTATGATGTGCTGGTCGAAGGTAGGACTATGCTTACTGAGTATTCCAAGTACTCACCCCTATTTTCTTACAGGTACTTAGCAAGAATGGCTAGTTACTTTGGGTGTCCCGTGAAAATTGATGCATCATATAAGGACATAATAGATGTAGAAACGGACATCACATATCGGAAAGTCACGTCAACGGTTTGGGTCGAAAAGGGACATAGTAAGTTAGTCCCTATGTTCTTTGAGGCATGGTATCGGTGGTATGATGGAGCTTGGGTTGGACCGCTCCACGAACTCGACATCTCCGGCCATGACGAGGAGGATGACCCATCCGAAGACTCGGATTAGGCCTATATGTGTACTGGCTATGTAGCGGCGATAGGGTTCCCAAATTTTGGGCGAGTACTTCCATAGCGGAGATAGGGATACCCTAGCTTTTGGTATTGTAAAATGGCCCAAGTTTTGATGTAAAATATGAGGCCAAGAATAGCCGTGTATGCTTCACCACGTGTATAATATAGTAGAAGTTATGGTGTGTATCTCACGTTCCCATATTGTTTGTGTGTCGGGAAAAAAAAACAAATTTAGGATGTTATGCATTCCGCTTGCGCATTATCATGAGATAAACGAATTCGGGACGGCGACAAAACCTGGGATGTCGCAAAATAACCCGCAGCTCGACGCCCGAGATAAGGGGGTCGTGACAGAAATGGTACCACAAACTAAACCCATGTTTGTAATCAAGCTTCAATTGGCCAAATTGAAGCTCAATTACTTCAATTAAACTCTACTTTAGAATGGCTCAAGTCAAATTGCATCAATTGAAGCACATTAGCTTCAATTTTCAATGCTCAAGTAAGCTAAATTCTCTAAATTGAAATGTTCCCAAGTGAATTTCCCAAAATTGACTTGGATTTCAATTTCTCTCACAAAAATGAGTAGAATGGGAATGTCAATTCACAAATCATGAATAATCGATCTGGACCCCTAATTAGGGCTAAAATTGTCAATTTACATTATGACCTACCCAATCTCAAAATTGATTGAATGAGCGAATGGGTAATTATCTCTAGATCATGTGTTGTAAACAAAACTAGGCCTAATGCTTCGCCGTAGGAAGCACCAATCTTGTTCGTAAAGAAGAAATATGGATTGTTGGCCCTTTGCATCAATTATCGACAACTTAAACAAGTGACAATCAAGAACTAATATTCATTGTCAAGGATAGACAATTTGTCTAACCAAGTTAAAGGAGTTTCAGTATTTTCCAAGATCGACTTAAGGACGGGGTACCATTACTTGAGGATAAAGAAGGAGGATATATCGAAGACGGCATTTCGTACATCATATGGTCACTTCAATTTTACAGTGATGCCTTTTAGTCTAATTAATGCACTCACTACTTTTATGGACGTAATGAATTGGGTATTCAAGGCGTACTTAGATCAATTCATGATTGTGTTCATAGAGACATTTTGGTGTATTCGAAAAGCCCGAAGGAACACAAACAACATTTGAGGATGGTGCTACAGACACTTCAAGATCAGTAAGTTCCAGTTTTGGTTTACTTGTGTAGTTTTTCTGGGCCACGTGATATCTAGCGAAGAAATTTCTATGAATTCGACCAAGATAGAGGCAGTTATAAATTGGCAAAGGCCGATGGAGGTTTAGAGTTTTCTAGGCCTAGTAGGTTATTATAGACGGTTTGTGGAAAGATTTTCTGCAATAGCTACTTCCCTGACACGACTATTGACGTCACACCCTAACCCTCCGAGCTCACGACAACCCGTATTCACTTTAGTCAAATTGAATCCAACGTTGCAGGAAATGCTGCTGACTGTTCTTTTTATTTTTCAGCTATACGTATGCAAAAGCAATAAACCAAACACCCAGTCAATCAACCATAATAAGGATAGGAGAAACACCAACAACAATAGCAATGTCATTTTTCATTATTATCAACTAACCCTAGGAAATTTTTTATAGAAGACCCTCAAATGGGTGACCTCCTCATTTTTCATCAAATATATAGGACAAGGTTAATCTACTTCCTTCGATATTAGGATCAGCCAAAAAGAAGGCCTTAGATGCCTATACTTCAGGCCTTCAAAAGGGATCCAAGATGTGCCCATCCAACCTTAGGTACTAGGCCATGAAATAGTGGGGAACCAACCCGTTCAACTCCTTGTCCACCCACATAGTGGTGGAATACCTCAGGTACACGATCCCGCTACCCTCTATAACATGCTCCATCACTATTAGATACGTGGCAATAGGAATGCCAAAATGGATGAATTCGGACATCATAACTATAGTTTGAAAAATGGTTAACATTAACGAACGAGATTAAATCTCAACATGTTATCATCTTAAACCTCGGTTAGGAAATCAACTCGCTTCGGGGTACCTAAACATGCAACCATATACTGACGATAGATTGATAGTAAAGTGACCATGCTTTACTTTAACTACAAATGCGATCTGACAAATAAACCCCACAACAACCAACCAATGGTTAATCGACTTGCAGACATCCTTACCTTGCCACTACACATACCCTGCACGATATAAATTCATGCATGCCATAATCAATACAAACAAGCATTCTCATAATCATGACACACAATATACATTCAATGTACAATACATTCACTCGTGTTCTAATTATTATGCCCTTTGGGCCACAACACCACTTGTAGATTGACTATCTTCCAGCATGACTGAGCATTGTCCCATCCCATCAGGCACGGCATCGTCTTGGAACCCCCACACAAACGATATTCTCAAAGGAGAATCTGTCCACCAAGCATCCAATAAATTAGGCATTGTCCCCCAAACTCCCATTGGGGTGATGGATTCCTTTATGTGACCACATGAGTATATCAAACCACTCAATTTCATTTCATTTCTCAGCATTAGATAATGCAAACATGATACCTGCTCAACATAATAAACCACTACATATTTTTCATATAAAAATGCAGGAAAATAATTGTACATTGTCACATATTTATTGAAAACCCGTCAAACTTTGCATGTCTTACTTTTTAAACATACTAGTCTCATTTGAATTATAAAACACAACATATAAACCCAACATCTTGGGGTTTTTCCCTTTATATGTTCATAAGAACCTTTTAAAAAAGATCACCACGCCAAGTTTCATGTGAGGCAAACATTTTTCAAGGCAAAGCAGGCATTCAACAGCATTGCACGTGTAGGAAAATATCATGAAACTCAGACCAAAATCATATAATAAAGCATCACTTATCGCCCTATGGCGATAGTTTATCAAGCATTTCCCAATAACTTATCACCTTTTTGGTAATAGCCTATTATTAAAATTTCGATAACTTATCATCCCTTTAGTGATTGCTTATTACTTAATTTCCCAATAACTGATCATCCTTTTGATGATAACCTATCACCTTTGCTGATAGCCTATCACAAAAGCTTATCACCCCTTCTGATACTTATCACGATAGCTTATCATGGTGGGGACACTTGGGTCAATGAGACCAAGAGAGAGAAGGAGTGGTGGACAACTTCGGTGAGGCAGCCCCATGGGCGACTCCAAGTAGTAGTGATGGTGGCACGGCAGCTTAGACGGCAAGCGGTGGTCATTCAGATGGAAAAAGGGGGCGGCTAGGTGAGAAACAATAAGGAAATGAAGAAAAGAAAGTGAGGAAATGTGAGGGGGAGGAGAGGATGTCCAAGGAGAGAGAGAGAGAGAGAGAGAGAGAGAGAGAGAGAGAGAGAGAGAGAGAGAGAGAGAGAGAGAGAGAGAGAGAGAGAGAGAGAGAGAGAGACTTCTCTCTTGCAACTTCTTCTCCAAGCCAAGAATTCAATTTCTCATAGTTGTTCATCATTTCTCTTTTTGACTCTCTCTCTTTTGTCCTCTAAAATACTTCTCTCTTGCAATTTCTTCCCCAAGCCAAGAATTCAATTTCCCATAGTTGTTCATCATTTCTCTTTTTGACTTTCTCTCTCTTTTGTCCTCTAAACATAAATACAAGAAGGGCATTTTGGTCATTTGACAAAGTATAGTATAAAATACTATATATGTATATGGGTCGGAATTTTATACGGGCTTGTATAATTCAAATTGGACTCAAATTGGGGGAGAAATGGGCTTGAAAGGCTCTTTGGCTTCAAATTTGACTTAAATGGGCTGATGGGCTTGATGGGCCCACTTGGCTCACTAGGGCTTGGGCTTGGGCTTGGGCCCACCAAGTGAGCCAAACCTCAACCAATCCACTTCCTTTTTCAACTCCAATTCTTCGCCTATTAATCCCTATTTTCAAAATGTTCGGGCTTATTGATAAATATGAGGTTCAATAAGGTGGCGTCCAATAGTTCAAGCTTGAAGTCCTTGAAAGTTCGATATTTGAAATCAGATTGAAATTCGTGATTAAATTTGATCAAATGCAACTTTAGTATAGCTTGAACTATCAAGCGACATTTGGAGATTTTTGAGTGTTTGACTCATGGTTAATAGCTTTTCAATCCACATTTGTGCCTCTTCAATTCATGAGCTACCCTTGGTTGTCATGTAATCATGAGAGTTCAATTGCTCACCCTGAATACAAAGCCAAAAGGAAATCAGTTTAACGTTGTTCGTAGTTAGTATCGAAGTCGTGTAGAATCACCTACAATCTGACCTTGTAACTCTACCAAATCAATTTATTTCCATTTGCTAATTGGTTTGTAATAGTGTGATATCAATTCTCTTTTATCCTTGTGGTCGAGCAGTCTATTCCTGATTGAATTCACTGGTCGTGCACGTATCGATCCCTCATTGCCTTTCTAAATATTTAGTTAACTTATAAATAACCAACTCAAAGTAATTGTAATAAACATCGCATTGATAAAATAACCATTTCATCTATCTTGAAATAAGTTGAAATTCAGGATGTTATAGTTGAAGAGAGAAATGAAGTTCAAATGGACGGATAAGTGCGAGCGGAGTTTTCAAGAGTTCAAGCATAAATTGACTACCACACCAGTTTTGACGATACTGTTTGGTCCCAAAGGTTATGAGATCTATAGTGATGTGTCATATAAGAGATTAGGTTGCGTTCTAATGCAACATGAAAAAGTAGTTGCTTATGCATGCCGACGATTGAAGCCTCACGAGTTGAATCACCCGACGCACAACTTGGAATTAGTAGTGATCACCTTCACTCTAAAGATTTGAAGATATTACTTGTGTAGAGAAAAGTTTTAGATTTATATGAATCACCAAAGCCTGAATCTATTCTCTCAAAAGGAATTGAACACGATACAATGTCATTAGATGGATTTCTTATGGACTATGACTATGATATTCTTTATCACCTGGGAATGGCTAGTAGGGTAAGCAGACGCCTTTACTCGAATATTGATCATTACGCAACTCATGGATAAGGAATGGGTTCTTCTTGAAGGAGTATAAGACTTGGAGTATAAATTTGAGGTAAGCCATCTTTTTAGTCTTTTAGCTACCCTTCTAATTGAGCTAGAAATGCAGACGAAGATTAAAGCACTGCAATCGATGAATTCTACAATCCAAAAGATTTTGCAAGAGGATGCGAAAAAGAGGAAACCCGATCTTCAAGTGGCTGAAGACAAGTTATTGAAATTCCGTGGGCGTTTGCGTATGTCCAACAATGCAAAGCTTAAGGAAGAAATTTTGTTAGAAGCCTATTGAAGCAATTACAACATTCACCTCGGTAGTTTAAAGATGTATCGAAATTTGTGGCAATAGTATTGGTGGAATGACATAAAAGCCAATATCATCAAGCATGTAGCCAAGCATATAACATGCCAGCAAGTGAAAGCACAACACTGCAAACTAGGTGGACTTCTGCAATCACTTGAGATTCCAGAATGGAAGAGGGAGCGTATCACAATCATGATGGGATTACCAAGAAGCCAACAAGGTAATGATTCTATCTAGGTCATAAGTGACAGACTACCTAAGTTTGCGCATTTCAACACCATATGAAAGAGTTTTGCCATGGATAGATATGCTGAGTTGTATGTTTGAGAAATAGTTTGACTCCATGGAATGCTAGTGACGATCATTTCAGATTGAGACCCCAAGTTCGTTGCTATTTTTTGAAAAAGCCTTTAGACCACCATTAGGATGGAGTTGCAATGCAGCACAGCTTATCATTTGCAGATAAATAGCCAATCGGAAAGGATTATTCAGACATGAGAGGATATTCTACGAGCTTATATTTTGGACTTCAAGGGAAGTTAGAGTAACAACTACATCTGATTGAATTTACCTATAATAACAGCTTTCAATAGAGTATCGGGGTTGTACCATTTAAGGTATTGTACAGTAGGGCCTGCAAATTTCTAGTTTGCTAGGATGAGGTTGGAGAAAAAAATATTATGGGCCTAGAGTTAGTTCAATAATCAACAGACAAAGTCAAGGTCATTAGGGAAAGGCTCGGGATAGCCTAGAACCGTCAAAAAAGCTATGCAAATAAACAACGAAGGCCTCTAGAGTTTCAAGTAGGTGATCACGTCTTCCTTAAAGTGTCACCTATGTGAGGTGTTTCGTGGTTTAGCAAGAAAGGAAAGTTGAGTCCAAAGTATATCGGACCTTTTGAGATTTTAGAGTAGATTGGACTTTTGGCTTATCGTCTAGCATTGTCGCCGAGATTTGCTCAAGTACACGACATGTTTCACATGTCCATGCTAAGGAAGTATGAACTTGATCCCACCTACATGGTTAACTTTGAAGAGATAGACGTAGACGACAGAGTGCCGTACATGGAAAGACCGGTATGGGTAATAAATTGAAAAAACCAAGTGTTGCAGAATAAGATAATTCCCTTAGTTAAGATGATTTGGCAACATCACAGAACGGAGGGAGCAACATGGGAAAGTGAGGAAATAATGAGATGTCAACATCCCCATCTCTTTAGCTGGAACTGTCAAGGGTTGGGCAACCCCTTGACAGTCTAGAACCTCAGAGTCCTAGTGGCTCGAGAAAAGCCCAAGTTGGTATTCCTCATGGAAACCAAGAATAAAGAGGAGGTCATTAAACACTTAGCTAAGTGTCTTCAATTTAAATTTACAAAGTCTATAGATCCTATTGGCATTGCAGGTGGGTTGGCTCTCCTATGGAGTGATGAAGTAACTGTTGAAGTGGAGGCCAGCTCTAAGGAGTGGATGGGGGTGCTTTGTAATGATCACAGCAGTAGCCTAAGTATGAGGATTTCCTTCCTACATGCACCAACTGGGTTTCAGGACAAAATTGCATTATGGTAGACTCTAAGAAACTTTAATCTTCCTCACTCCTTTCCATGGTTATGCATGGGTGATTTCAATGAAACTCTATATCATTGGGAGAAATATGGCACACGAGAGACGGACTGATATCGAATGGTGGCTTTTAGGGAATTTGTGGACTCTTGTGCCCTAATTGACATGGAGAGCAAGGGTTGTACGTATATATGGACAAACAAAAAGACAGGGGATCAGCTTGTTAAAAAACGATTAGACAGAGCCCTATGTAACCTAGAATGGAGAACTGCATTTCCAAATGCAGAGGCATATGCCCTTTCTGCAATTGGGTCAGATCATAGCCCTATTCTCCTCACACTATACCCACTTATTCCTAGAACAAAGAAACCGTTTAAATTCGAAGCATTTTGGCTAGACAGACTAGAATTTTCAGATATTGTCAAGTGTGCTTGGGCTGAAGATGCTAGAAATACTGGAGATATCACGAATAAAACGGGAAACGTTGTTCAAGTGCTGAGTTCTTGGAGCAAGAAGACTTTCAAGAATGCTATCCACCAAATCGACTTTCTCCAAAGGAAATTGACGGAGTTAATGAATGCTAACGACAGGGCATCAATGGAAGAGGAATATGGGCGGATTGTTGAACAAATAGAAGACTTATGGAGACGAGGAAATGTATTGGAGCATGCGATCTAGAGTTAATTGGTTGAAATGGGGAGACAGGAACACTAAATTCTTCCATGCTACCACCATTCAACGAAGGCAAAGAAATATAATTTCTATGCTGAGAATTGACAACCAGACTTGGAGTCAAGACCCGAATGTTCTAAAGAACCATATTTCATAATTCTATCAAACTTTGTACTCGTCGGTTGAATTGACAACCAGACTCGTCGATTGGATATCACGAATAAAACGAGAAACGTTGTTCAAGTGCTGAGTTCTTGGAGCAAGAAGACTTTCAAGAATGCTATCCGCCAAATCGACTTTCTCCAAAGGAAATTGACGGAGTTAATGAATGCTAACGACAGGGCATCAATGGAAGAGGAATATGGGCGGATTGTTGAACAAATAGAAGACTTATGGAGACGAGGAAATGTATTGGAGCATGCGATCTAGAGTTAATTGGTTGAAATGGGGGGACAGGAACACTAAATTCTTCCATGCTACCACCATTCAACGAAGGCAAAGAAATATAATTTCTATGCTGAGAATTGACAACCAGACTTGGAGTCAAGACCCGAATGTTCTAAAGAACCATATTTCATAATTCTATCAAACTTTGTACTCGTCGGTTGGATATAGAGATTATGCTCCAATACTGACTCAATGTTCCCAGATTATCACAAGTGATATGAATACAGCTTTTTAATGAGGCCAATTACTAAGGAAGAAGTGCACTTGGTAGCCTTTCAAATGGGCCCAACCAAGGCACCGGGGCTGGACGAATTAAACGGACTATTTTATCATAGCAATTGGCCTATAATCCAGGAGGACAAATTTAAAATGGTGGTTTCTTTCTTTGAAATAGGCACCTTCAACCCTGCAATGAACAGTACATGGCTGACCCTTATCCCTAAAGTCCCTAATCTTGAACATATATCCCAATTCAGACCCATTAGCCTATGTAACTTTAATAATAAAATCATCGCCAAAGTTATGGCGAACAAATTGAAACCATGGCTTCCACATATTATTCTCCTAGAACAAAGTGCTTTCATTGGAGGTAGACAAATTCAAGACAACATCTTCATTGTGTAAGAGGTCCTACATCAGCTACGGATTAGGAAAAGGAAGCGAAAATTCCAAGCGGTGCTGAAGCTAGACATGCAAAAAGCCTATGACAAGGTGGAATGGAATTTTCTACATGACTACATGCTGAAAATTGGCTTCTGTGATAAATGGGTATCCCTAATTAATTGGTGTATCTCTTCAGCTTCTTTCAGCATAAAATTTAATAGTGAATATACAGAATAATTTCAGCCATCTCGTGGTATTAGACAATGTGACCCCTTATCCCCTTACCTATTCATTATTATGGCTAACACATTATCCTCCCAGATGAAAAACGCAATGTTGGATGGGACCATCAAAGGGTTAAAGCTGAATCTTTACTACCCTACGCTATCACACCTCCTATTTGCAGATGATGCTATTTTTTTCCTAGAAGGAAATATTCAGGAAGCACAAAATCTGTCAAACATCCTTAATCAGTATTGCTATGCATCAGGTCAGGCCATTAATCTTAACAAGTCGGGAGTTTTTTTCGAGAAGGGCTGTCCACATAGTTTAAAGGAAAATCTTGCTGCAGAGTTGAGAGTACCAGTGCTGGAGAAAACAGGGAAATACTTGGGGATACCATTGGACTAGGGTACTACAAAGAAAGAGATGTTCTCCTGGGTACTTGCTAAGGTGGACAGGAAATTAGAGGGCTGGAAAGAAAATTTAATTTCCAAAGCAAGCAAGGAGATCCTACTTAAATCAGTCATCTAAGCAATACCACAATATGCTATGTCAATGTTCAAAATCCCTCTCTCCATTTGTAGAGCAGTGGAGAAAAAAATCTCTACATTTTGGTGGAAGCAAAACACGCATCGTAGAGGTATCCATTGGAAGAATTGGAACCTGTTAAAGGAGAGAAAAGACCTAGGAGGGTTCGGCTTCAGAGACTTGATTGATTTAAATAGAGCCCTTTTGGGAAAACAAGCATGGAGACTCAGTCAATCAAAAGACGCACTTTGGTCAAAAATTTTCAAAGGCCTCTATTTCCCTAGAGGAAATTTATGGACTGTGACGAGAGGACCTAGACCATCTTGGGGTTGGTAGAGTATTCTACTTGGAAGAGATTCTATAGAATCGAAAATCAAATGGGAAGTGGGTAATGGCAAAAGCATACTGATTAGAGATGATCAATGGCTGGTTTCGGGGAAAATTGGTGGCTTAGCTAACATAAATGAACCAATGTATGTTGCGGACCTCATAAATCAAGAAACAGGGGAATGGAAGACAGAGTTACTGAGGGAGAATTTTGGAGAAAATTTTGTTTAGGAAATATTAGCCACGCCCCTAAGTAGAAATCCGGGGCCTGATCAATCGCTATGGATGGCAAACAAATTGGGAACTTACCAAGTTAAAAGCGGCTACAACAGTTTGCGAACAAAGAGCAACACACACCCCACTTCTATAGCATCCTCATCTCATCAGAACCCCAAAAGGCTATGGGTCGAAATTTGGAAACTCCATACACCCCCCAAAATTAAATTTTTCATATGGAGCATTTACCACGACGCACTTCCTACTAAAGAAAATCTCTACCGAAGAAAGATGGTACCTGAGCCGCTTTGCCCCGTGTGTAGACAAGCCCCGGAATCTCCTGAGCATCTATTTATTTTGTGCAACTGGTCCACCAAGGTCTGGACAGATTCGGGGTTAACGTTAGATACTTCCCCCACAAGCATTACACGTATGGATAGGATTATTGGTGAACTACTTACCTCAGATCACCCATCGCGGACCAAAGCCTTGTTCACGCACCTCCTCCGGTTCATCTAGAAATCCAGAAATAGAGCTGCCTTTGAGAGCTTAAAACCTGACCCAAGGAAAACCATGACTGAAGCTCAACTCCAGAACAACCTAATTGCAAAATGGCTCCTGCAAGGCTCGAAAAAACACATACCTCAATTGGGACAGTGGGTACTGCCAGGCTCGGGTACTCTGAAGCTGAACATTGATGCCACCTGGAAAAGCCCCTCCCTCAATGGATTTGTCGTCGGCGTATGCAAAGATGAGGTAGGCATTCTGGTCGTCGGTTTCACCCGCCTGATTCACGCGCCTTTTGCCCTTGTAGCAGAAGCCCTAATACTCCGCATAGCTTTGCTGTGGATAGATGAAACTAGATCTACTTCTGGAACTGCTTCTGGTACTCGAAGTCTTCTTACTGCCTAGCACGTGCAAATCTCTTCTGGTAACTTAAGTGTTGTTCAGTCGGTCCTGGGCCAAGAATCTCCACCGTGGGCCTTGAGGTCTATTGTGCTAGACTGCCAAAAGATGATGGGCCAACTGAAAGAAGTCCAGTTGCTGTATGGGCCTAGGACTACAAACGCAGCTACTAATTGGGTTGCAAAGGCCCACTTAGATGGAGCCCTCCCGCCGAATTGGGTGTCTCGCCCCCCGCAAGCTCTATCTTCTATCTTATGCTTAGAGTTTGGTTCTATATGTAATCAATCAGCGAGTTAGTAATGAAATTATCTTTCTGACAAAAAAAAAAACATCCCCATCTCTTTGAGGAATCAAGTAATACTTTAAATATTGAGGACGAAATTCCTTTGAAAGGGGGAGAGTTGTGACATCCTTAAATTCGATCCCTCTTTAGGATATGATAAATAGTTTATTTTATCAATGTGCAGTTAGTAGGATTAGATTCTAAATGGATTCAAGGATCGTTCATGGGCTATCTAACCTGTTGGCAAAGGCAATGAAGGACTTCAATGTACACGACCACATGGATTGATAGCTCAACCATAAGGATTGATGAGAGACAATCTTACATCGTTACAGGCTGATCTAGGAATGGTTATAGATTGATTTGACGATAGTGTATAATTAGATTGTGGGTAATTCCGCACGTTTACTATATTAATTGCAAACAACCCTAAATCGATTCCAAATGATTGTGTACTTTAGAATGGACAATTAACCCCTTGCAATTACATAACAACCAAGGGTTGCCCATAAATCGAGAAGGCTCAAATGTAGATTGATATCGAATCAATCACAGGTCGAATGCATGAAACCCCTAAAAGCTGTCAATTAGTTTAAGTTGTACTAAAGTTGCATTTGATCAATTTTTATCACAAATTCTAATCTAACTAAGGGTGTCAATCTTTCAAGGATTAAGAGACAACTCTTTTGGACATCACTTTATTAATTTCCCTAATTATCAGTAAGTCCTAAACTTTGGACGATGGTTAGTGGGTCGCAAAATTTGGAAGCCATGTGGACTCATGGCCAAAGCAAGGCCCAATGGCCCTCACGCCCTTAGGTTCAGCTAGGTGGGCCCAAGAAAGTCAACCAAGCCCAAACAAGGTCCATTAAGCCCACTCTAGCCCATCAAGCCAATAATTGAGTTTTGGAGGCTTGCATATAAATGAACCTATGTGCATGAATAGTATTATTGAATAGTAATCATATGGTTTAAGCCCTAATAACCTTCTAGAAGTCATTTAAGTGAAATGACGACAATTTTGGCTTCTTGATTAGGGGTTGGACGTCACTTTAGGAGGGGGAAAGAAGAGGATGGGCTTCTTTGGTGGCATGTGCTCTTAACTTGTATTTATGAGCTTGAGGGAGATATTTTGTAGAATAACCCCTAGCCAAGTAGAATAGTTGGAGGGGAGGGTTTTAAGGAGAAATATTCTAGGTAGGTGGTAGAGCTACGAGTATTTTGTGCTATTAACACCTAAATTTTAACATTTTACTTAGGACTTAATCGCATAAAAATTAGGTATTAATCTAAAAAAAGTAAGTAAAGTAAATAATGTTTGTTGAAGGCATAACGTATATATTAGAAGTATTTATATTGTTAACAATGGTTATTAAAATATTTAGAACAAATATAAAAAAAATTCAAAAAAATTTACGAAAAAAATCAAAAAAATTCGAAATTAAAAAAAAAAGGGGCCAGTAGGGCCGAGTTGGGGCCAGCCTTGGTCTGGCCCCTTCTTCTTTTCCCTTCTCCTTTTGGCTCCTGGGCCGGCCCCTCTCCCTTGATTTCAGCCCGGCCCACACCCAGATCTTCTTCCCCCTCACACGAGTCACACCTCTACGGAAAAGAAACGATACAATGACAGAGAGTAGCAGGCCGTAGCGCAATCACAGGGTCGGGGATTAAGCTGGCCGCGGCAGGCTAGTGGTGGCAGAAGCTAGGCATGGGAGAAGGAGGGGAGGAAGGAGAGACCGAGGGAGCCGCAATGAGGGACAGAGCGAATTTGAGAGTGAGAGGGAGGCCCGAGAGGGTCTTTTGTCGTTGGTAGAGGACCGCCCAATAGCCACTGCCTATCGTGGCCTTTGAACGAACCAGGTTGGTTTCTTTTTTTGTCTATCGATATACCCCTTTTTTTGCAGGGCGTCGGGCCGAAGCTCCCGCCGACCAGTTCGCACGAGTTTCGGCCCAAACCGGTTCCCTTTGAGAGTAGATAGATGTTCTTACATGCATCGCTAATAGCCTAGGTTTGTTTTCGGGTCCATTATGAACCGGAGGTCCCTCGTTTCGTTAATGCACGCCAACTGTTTGTTAAAATGTCTGAAGGAGACTTGTGTCCCGTAGGCTATTTTGCTTGAGATCTGTTGTCATTGCTGAAGGTCGTGTTAAATACAAATGTTTTGCTCCTGAGTTGATCTTGAATAATACTTGCGTGTCATGTATTGATCTCGGCCCGACCTCAACCCCCAAACAAGCCAATGTTCATCAACTCAGCTAGTGCACTCCATATGTTTGACAAAATGCCCCACTGAAAGCCGAAAGCACAGTCCACTTAAGCTCTAAAACCGACTAGCGTTTGCTGCTATTCTTGTTAAATCATGTTTATTTGTCTTGTTCACACTTGTTTTGCATGAGATTTGCGCAAAACAGTGTGGTTTAGTGTCAAATCGGCGATGGTTTCTCTTTGCGCTGGAGAATCGCTGAGCGACCATGACTGAAGTGGGTGGCTGGGGACGGTCAGTGCTGGTGGAGATGGACAGCCAATGAATGACAATGGTTCAGCGAGGAATGGGGTGTAAGCCGTTCTGATCAGTGATGGTGTCCCGGTGAAGTTGCTGTGAGGGTTCGTCGGGGGAAGAAGAAAACGAGGAGGATGCAGGAATTTCGGGAAGAAGAAAACGATGAAGGTGCAGGAATTTCAGGGAGAAGTAAACGACGAAGGGGAAGAAGAACAAAATAAAAATAAAAATAAAAACTAACAAGAAAAAAACGAAGAGGGTGCAGGAACTTCGAGGAGAAAAGAAGATGAAGAAGGGTGAAGACTATGCCCAAAAAAATTAAAAATAAAAATAAAATAAAAAAGAGAAAAGAGAAAAGGCAAAAATGTAAAAAATAGGAAATAAAGAATGGGCTTCGCGGGTTGGGCTTGTTTGCTTCGTGGGTTGGAATAGATTGGGCTAAAGATAGAAATTGGAAATGGGCTTCGGTTGGGCTAAAAAAATTATGGATAAGAAAACACATTCCCCGGACTATCATTATTGCGAATAGTTAGGCTTTATGAGAAATCCCGATCTTGAAGATTTCCAATAGTACTCTAAATGGCTCCGAGTTCATGAGGCGAGGTTTACATGCAGGGGTATGTCCCTTTGTTAGGGATCACCGGTGCCACCAAGTATTATCCAACTAGAGTTACTTGCCACTTTCAAGTGGTGCAATAGCTTTCGCTAACACTGCAAGAGGACCCATTCTGGGCCGCTTTACCAATGGGAGCCAAGATCATGAGGACACTATCACACTGATCAAATCAATATGGAATATGTGCCACCCCCTAAAGCTCATATTGCCCGAGGAAGAGTTGGAAGGCAGAGAGAGATTATACTATGCCTTAACGGAGTACATCCTCCAGCTTAAGATCCTGAAAAAACTACACCCAAATATCCCTAACACACCACTGATGATCACTAATCGTGTGGAGATCAAGCTTCTCATTTGTGGTAGATTAACTATAATTAACCATGTTTAGTGATTAACTTATTTATAGTTAATCCTTATTAGTAGTAAATTAGCATGTTAAACTTGTTTAATATTAAACTTTGCTATTAATTATGGGTTAAGGTTAATTAGCTCAATTGACCTTGGTTAGGGAGGATTAATTATATTTAATCATGTTTAGTAATGATTAATTATGATTAATTATTTTTGGTTAATAATTAATTATAATTAAATATTTTATTTAAATATCAATAATTATTTTTTATAATAAAAATAATTATTTATTTCGGAATTAATTATGAAAATTTATTTTTGCTTAATAATTAATTATTTATTTTTGAGGAATCAATTATTTTCGGATATTAATTAGTTATTTTTTGGGTAATAGATTAATTTCGAGTATTGAATTAATTAATTATTTTTGGGTATTAATTAATTAATTTTTGGAGTAAAGGAATATTTTTGGGGAAATGAATACTTAATAATTTTTGGTTAATAATTAATTATTCTCAATCAATAATTCACGAATTATTCTTGAGTAATGGTTACATATTTTTCTAAGGCGATATAAATAATTAATTATTGGCGGTGAATTAATTATCGTGGGTTGTTATTATTAATCTTGAATAATAGGCAAATTTTATGTGTATTCCTTGCTTGGATTATACACATTTACTTTACTTTTCTAAGGACATGTTTTGCTATTTAAAGTGAGAATCCTGCAAGTAAATGAGGGATGTTATTTAAGAAGAATTTTACGAGCTAGTTTATAAGAGATTGAATGTGATTACCCTATCTACCTGAGAAATAGGGTAAGAAAATCTAAAAAAAGGGAAAGTTTGGAAAGTTGATATGTTCTTACTCATGTGATCACGTATGATTAGCTGTTGCATTCTATATGTGGAGTTTACTATGAACTAGTGTGTGAGCATGAATCTCGTCTACATCAGTTTAATGAAAGATAATGAAAAGAGCATGAGTGATTGGTGTGTTTGTATGGTCACATAAGAGAACCTATCATCCAGTGAGGGTCTATGGTTGATGAAGTCTGATTTATCATAATTCCTGCTTGGGGTCTAGAAGCCAAGTCACCACAGAAGCCGGACCGATGCTCCTTTATGGAATACCGTCTGGGCAGAGGTCCCATGACATAGCCGTGCCTAATGGGATGGGACGATACCCGATTATGCCGATAGACTGCTAACTCTTGTGTTGGTGGTATTCCCTTAAGGTTGTAAATAATTAGAACATGAGTAAGTACATTGTGTATGGGAAAGCCTGAAATGCATATATGATATATCTATTGTATCAAGATGGACATGTGATAAACTGTATCATATAGATTGTGTGTGCCAAGATGAGATAAGGATGCCTATGGATGCATTCATGACTATTAATGACCATATATGGGTTAGGACCTAATCGTGCTTATAGTATTGGCAAAGTGAGAATTCCTTTGTTATTAATTTGTTGTTGATGGAAAGGTTGCACATTTAGGGCACACTTGAGGCGAGTAGATTTCCTAACCAAGGCTAAGGTCATTAACTTGCTGAGTTTTATCTCATTTGTTGTTGTTCACCACTTTCAGGACCTTCATATGACACTTTATTTGGTGCGCTTCGATGTCCCAATGGACATGGGCACCATTGTTACAACGCGACTCATTCTAGGTTGCAATCACTTTTTGAGCATCATATCATCACCATGTGGGTGGATAAGGGAGGAAACCTTTACACGCCGCACATGTTCATGGCATGGTTTGCAAGGCTAGGGGATATGGTATACCGCCTTTTTAGGAGCTTTGATGGACCGTTGCTGCATAAGGGTCTCAATAAGGAGGTTTGGGATTCCACGGACATTGATCCTCTAGATGGTGCCATGGTGGACCCCTTATTTGAGGAATTTGACCCATTGGTGTGCAGTGATTAGGCGCCTAATGCCTGATCTTTTTGGCTAACCCTTTTGTTGATTTGAGTAGATTATCCCGGCCTAGTCCCTTTTTGTGTAGGCCTAAGGAAAGCACCCAAGGAAGGACATGTATATATGTTTTCTAGGGTTAATCTTAGGCTCCGTTTGTTTCACGGAAAATGTTACTTTTCTGGAAAATATTTTCCAAGAAGTTATTTTCCAAGAAAACGTAATTATTTTCCGGTGTTCGGGTAAAACTTGATTTTGAAGTGGAAAATATTTTCCGCTGTTCGCTTGGGAAAATATTTTCCTTTATAAACTCTTTTTCAATAATTTTTTTATTATTTTATTTTTTAAAATCGTTATTTATTATTTTTTAAAATATATTATTAAATTATTATTTTTCTTTATTTTGTGTTCTCTCCTTCCTTGGCCGGTCACCGGCCATGCCTCAAGCTCACCTTGCTAGCAAGGCTCAAGGTTTGTCTACCTCTGGCGAGCTCGCATGACAGCTCACTGGCAAGGTGAGCTCAAGGCAATGAGGCTCGAGCCTTGCAGATTGGCATCGCGAGTTTTGCAGCTTCAATTCGGAAAGTAGTTGAACTACCAGGAGGAAGAAGAAGCACAACGCCATGCAAAAGCTGAGTGAGGGAGATCGACCAATTAGGGCAAGCGATTGACTTTGTTTTACTTTAAAAATGAGGGATTCAATTGTTTTGAAGGGAGCAAAGAGAGGCAAGCACGAGGGTGCTAGGTTCGTGAAGCGAGGGAAAAGAGGATTATAGTTTTTTTATTTTGAAAAGGGATAAATTTGGAAATAAGTTTCTGTTTTGTGACACTTAGGCATCGTCAATCTGGCGAACTCGGCTCGCCAGTCGTTGGTCACTGGCCATTGCCATGGCCAACGACCGACCGAAAAAGAAAACAGCAAAAAGAAAGACAGAAAAATAAAGAAAAATAAAAAATAAAAAAAATCGATTTTATTAAAAATAACAAAAAATTCGAATTTATGAAAAAATTAAAAAAATCTAAAAATAAAAGAAAGAAGTGAGGACTAATGGAGAGTGTAAAATAAGATAGAGTGAATGTGGAAAATGTTTTCCACTTTTCAAAAGTGGAAAACATTTTCCCTCGCTTTAGAAGATTTTTTTTTCCTTTATGGAAAATGTTTTCCCCAATGAATTTATTTTCCGTGAAACGAACGTCGAAAAATCTGGAAAACGTTTTCCTAGAAGTTATTTTCCGTGAAACGAACGGAGCCTTAATAAATAAATAAAAAATGATGCTTTTGCTATTGTTGTGTGTCTTTCTGCTATCCATGTTGTTAATGTTGACTAGGTGTAGTTCAAGTTGCTTCTGCATGTGCTTTAATAAATAATAATAAAAATGGTCGACGACGTGTCCTGGGATGTTGCATTCAAATGACCGTAAGAGAATAGGAGTTGTCGCATGCTTGAAGGTTGGGACGTGACATTTTATAACTGTGATTGTATCGAGTTGAAGTTGAGCTTGATATCTTGATTATCTCCTGGTCAAGCTCAAGCTGCAAATTGAATGCTCCATAACTCGAGTGGAGTTTCAAGAATCTAGTATCTCACAGGAGTTGAACTCGAGCTTTGCACTGCCGCAATTTTATATATTTGAACATTGATAGGTTACTCTTTCGGTAGAGTGAAAAGAAAGGCCATCGAAAAGTTTGCCAGTACTCGCTAAAATCACATAAAGCACTCGTGTCACTCTAGAAGTATGTAGGGGTTAAAAGATAAGCCCATGGAAAAGGAACGTGAACATGCCAAGCGCACTTGAATATTTGTACTAAATTGTTTTTTTGAGAAAAAAACATTAGAGAAAAGAAAATATTCAAGTCAGAATATACAAGAATGATAATTATTGCATGAAAAAAATGAGAGGAAAGTATATCATCACATTAGGAGGAAGTCTACCGACATATGTTACTCTAGCTCCACAAAGTTATCTTCTTCTGAACTGAACCATTTCAACTGTCTTAGAACATCGACTTTTAATTTAACCCTACTTTGTCCTCCAAATCTCCATCAGCTCTTCAAAGAAAAAGGCATGCTGCCTAATACCTTCAATAGCAATTGAAAGTAAAAGCGGTTGTTCTCCGGGTTGACCAGACCAGTAATGTATAGAGTAACAGCCATTTAACAGATGCACGTTTTGGGACAGAAAGTTCTACCATAGACTATGTCATGAAGGCTACATTAGATGGTGGGACACATATACGTTTTGCAGCTCAACTCTTGTTTGGTTTCTAGTTCAATCGGGAATAGATGGTGGCCGGTCTAAGAGGTTTAATGATGTAACACAAGTTAGAACGTGTTGCGGAAAGGGCAAGCGATCGAACAATAAAATAGACAGAATAAAGAAAATAAATCGGACATCAGTTTTACGTGGTTCAATCGTAGAGACCTACGTTCACGGGGAGAGCAGCGACGAATTCCACTATGGAACAAGTGATATGACGGAAATTACACACTCGAGTCACTCAAACACTCTCAGTGTTTCCCAAGCCCCAATTACACCTAATAACTCACACAGTATTTAACCCCACAATTCCTAGTGAAACAATCTCTCAATTTCACAAAGGAATTATACACAAATTCTTACCACAAGAATTTAATCGGCTACAAACACTTGACTCTTCTTGGCATAATTGCTCAAACGAGATCAACGGAGAACACCTCTCCCAAGCACTCGATGACGAATCGGTGCTTCAAGACCTCTTGCATCAACAACAGCTTAATTCTTCTTCACGCATGACCGTATATATATAGGGAACTTGAGGACTCTTCAATTATTGAAAGCCACTCCTACTTAGAGTAGGAATAAATGAAGAAACCCACACCTACTAGGATTAGGAAACAAATCAAACTTTTGCTTTAGGCTCAACTCGAGACACATTTTTAACAATCTCCACATTGGCTCGATGTTTGAACCAAGTGACAATCGCTTCTAAATTTGAACTCTGCCACTTCTCTCCCATAGCCCCGATGGACTCAACCGCCATAGATATCTTTTAAGCCCAAGTCCCGCTTGAACGTTGCCATAATTGAGGACCTCATAAGAACACCAACTCCATATGCACCTTTAACTGCTATGCAAGGATTTCTCGACACAATCTCCTTAACCACAGATAAAGCAAAACCATTGTCGCATCCATATCTGTTAGGAGATCGAATACGTACCTTGTCAATATCAGCAATTACAGCAACTGTTGGCTTTACAAACTCCACCTCGTTACAAGCACCATCTGTGTTGATTATCACATTAGTACCAGCTACCTCAGGAGTTTCTGGTTGCAACTCCACCTCAAGCTGAATACCGTTAAGATTTGTATAAGCATTGCTATTACCACTCCTAACCAGAAGTACTGGAGACTCATCAAATATAACTTTTCTGCTGATAACAGGGGAATTTAACTCCGGACACCACAACCGATAACCCCGCTCACCTTGTGCATAGCCTAGGAATATGCATTTTCTTGCCCTTCCATCGAGCTTACCATCACTCACTCGAACATAACATGGGCAACCAAATATTCTAATAATAGAATAATCAGCAATGTTACCTGACCACACTTCTTCAGGAGTCCAATGTTTAATTGCAGTCGATGGGGATCTATTCATTAGGTAGCAAGCCGTACTAAGCGCATCTGCTAGGAATCTCTTAGCCATACCAGCACTAGAGATCATTTTGTGGGCCATCTCTACTAATATTCTGCTCAACAATTCCACAACATGTTGTGGTTCATTGGCAATAGTGCGATGTTTCACTATGTCTTCCTTCATGCAGAATTCATTTAACGGTTTTAAGCAAAACTCCATACTACTGTCAGTCTGCACCTGCTTGATCGTCTTACCAGTCTCCTTTTTTATCAAAGCTCTCAATTGCATGATCCTGACAATAGCATCAAATTTGTACCTAAGTACAAATACCCATGTCTTCATCGAGTAGTCATTAACAACTGTTAACATATATCTAGCACTCTTCCTAGAAGGAAACCGCGACAACCTGCGAACATTCAAGTGAAGTAACTCTGCAGTTTCCGTGGTTTCTTTGACTGTCGTACTGAACTGCACTTTCCGCCGTTGATTTAAATCACAGCACCTGCATACATTTAGTTCGTTAGCAACATAACCACATAGCAGATTTCTTTCACTTAAAACCTTCAGGCTTCTCTCGTCAATGTGCCCCAAACGCATATGCCACAATTTAGAGTCTCGAACAGATGCATCTAACGTCTCCGCAACAAAATATGTCATTGTCTCATCTTGAAGCTCATACAGGCCATTGTGCTTGATTCCTTTCATATCACTGAAGCACCTCGAACAACTTTTAGAACTCTACATTCTGAAAAATACTGACACCCAGCTGAATCCAAGGCACTCAAGGAAATTAAGTTTTTCTTCAACTCTGGGACGTGTCTCACTCCAGTCAATGTCCTCACAATACCATCATGCATTCTGATTTTAATATTGCTAACACCTACAACATCGCATTCAGCGTTGTTCCCCAACTGCACTTTACTACTATCTGTGCACTGATAAGTAGTAAACTAGTTTCTATTTGGTGTAGCATGAAAAGAACAACCAGAATCCATAATCCATCCATCAAACGATGAATAATCAGTGACAGACAAGACATAATTGGCATTATCCGAATTACCAACAGCAATACTTGCAACATCATCTACAGTATCAACTAAGATTTCCTTACCCTTCTCATTCTTCATATTAAGGCAATTTCTTCGAAGATGCCCCCTCTTACCACAGTTCCAACAGATAGCACCACCAATCCTTGACTGGCTACGTCTGTTCATGTTCATACTACCACGTGTACTAGTTCTTCATCTGTTTTCACCTATTAAGGCAGTCGATATGGGTTCACCAAATTCTCTTCTACGAATATCCTCACTTAGAATTAAATCTCAAACCCCATCAAACGTTAAACTTGTTAACCCAGAGGAATTACTAACAATAGTAATAGTAGTATTCCAATTATCAGGCAATGAGGATAATAGAATCAAAGAACATACCTCATCTTCAAAGTCAATATCAACTAAACTCAATTGACTAACAATTACATTGAATTCATTGATATGATCTGCAATTGACACACCTTTGCTCATCTTCAAGTTAAACAAACGTCGCATCAAATAGACCTTATTGATTGCAGAGGTCTTCTTGTACATATCCAATAGGGCTTTCATCAAACTCGCAGTGGTAGTCTCCTTCACGATGTTAAACGCGACGTTACGAGCCAACGTCAGCCGAATAACACCCATAGCTTGTCTATCCAGCAAATCCCAATCAGCTTTCTTCATCGTCTCTGGCTTCTCGCCTAATAAGGGCCTGTGCAGTTTCATCTGATAAAGATAATCTTCAATCTGCATCTTCCAGAAACCGAAATCCTTCCCATCAAATCTGTCGATTCTCACTTTTACTTCTTCTGTTGCTATCGATTCGCTTCAGCTCAACCAAGCCTGGCTCTGATACCAAAGTTGCGGAAAGGGCGAGTGATCGAACAATAAAATAGAAAGAATAAAGAAAATAAATCGGACACCAGATTTACGTGGTTCGGTTGTAGAGACCTACATCCACGGGGAGAGCAGCGACAAATTCCACTATAGAACAAGCGATACAACAGAGATTACACACTCGAGTCACTCAAACACTCTCAGTGTTTCCCAAGCCCCAATTATACCCAATAACTCACACAGTGTTTAGCCCCACAATTCCTAGTGAAATAATCTCTCAATCTCACAAAGGAATTATACACAAATTATTACCACAAGAATTTAATCGGCTACAAACACTTGACTCTTCTTGGCGTAATTGCTCGAACGAGATCAACGGAGAAAACTTCTCCCAAGCACTCAATGGCGAATCAGCGCTTCAAGACCTCGTGCATCAACAACGGCTTAATTTTTCTCCATGCATGACCATATATATATAGGGAACTTGAGAACTCTTCAATTCTTGAAAGCCACTCCTACTTGGAGTAGGAATAAATTAAGAAACCCACACCTATTAGGATTAGGAAACAAATCAAACTTTTGCTTTGGGCTCAAACTCGAGACATATTTTTAACAGAATGAATGGGTGACTAGAGAGATGAACCAATGGGAAAGAAAGAATGAGAGAAGGGTTGTGTTTAACATTGAATTCAAGGAATTCACAAGCCCTGACGTAATCATTGATATGAATTCTCGACATTAGGTCCTAGATCCTAAAATTATAATGCATCTATTCCTAAAGGCAAAGAATGCAATAAAAATGTGTATGCTGTATGCAAGATCGACACTTTTGTTGGGAATCAAGTTCTGTCGTGATCGGAGAATTCAATTTCTAATTTTTCATAAAACGCATGAATGACCTATGGAGAAAACTTTAGGTGTCAACGCCCAGCCTCCACGATTTTTCAATCACCGAAAGCCACAGCTTTTCCTCTTCTTTCCACTCACGTTACGGTTTTCTCTCATCTCCAACTCACGCTCGGTCCCCCGCGGTCGGCTGAAGGTCCTTGTCTCTTTCTCCGTTTTTCCTCTCCAATAACTCGCTAGTTTTTTCAGAAAAACCTTCAGCAGAATTGCTCTATCACCCGAATTCGTGGTTGCATTGCCGTGTCCTTCTCTTAGATATCCACCTCTATGTCATCCCAGCTCAATCGAGCTGAAATGCCGTTATCTTTCCTTCAATTGAACTTCCACAAATTTTTGAAATTTACGATCATCTGAAGTCATATCTAACTCCAGCAACATAACCAACTCCCCCCATTTTGAAGTTGAAGCGAATCCCGCGATCTTGAAATTAGGATGAATCTCACAATCTTGGAGTTAGGACACCCTTATATGAGATTTAGCACGTCTTGCATGTCAGGCCTTCTATTGAGCTCGTCGAAATTCATAGCCGAGCCCTGTTTCCTTTAATGCGAAGTCACCTGCGATCTTTATAAAAAGAACAAGAAGTTCAGACTCGCACCAAATAGGCGGCTAAGTTGAAGAAATAATTTTTGAAAGTTTTAGGAGGAGGTCGTCTTGGAAATTTTTGGTTATTATGTTGTTGAGCAGTTGCATGTTCCACTTCCCATTACTTTATGACGATGTCCAGAACACCAATTCAAGTTGTTGACATTAATAAGTAGTTTATCGGATATAATTCTTATACATCTAATAGTGTGTAAGGCTCCCCTTAATTAGACTTTGAAAATTCCCTAAAAAGACTGCATGAACATGCACGCTTGTCCTGAAAATTGTTTGCTGCTATGAGATCTTACGCCAATCGGAATTGCTTGTACTCTTCAAAATTATTTGCTATTGCGATGAAGAGGCATAAAACTGAATCTAAACTAAGATTGCACTTTATGACCGCACTTTGATACTAGATTGACAGTGACAAAATGAAATCGCTCGCCAATTGAAATTGCGCAATGAATAAAATTGCATGCTATCATTAATTGCACGTTGATATAAAAATCAAATGCTGATTTTGTCCAAAATCATGTTTCGTCTTTGTCATTTGTTTATCGGTAGATTTGGCATTGAATTCATGTCCATTTAATTGGACTTTCTTTTATGGAAATCGCTAAGAAAATGTGTTTTCCTCCTTGACAATAATTCTGACAAAGTTGAACTTTTCCAAAGATTTTGTTCTCAAAGGTGTGACTATTATGATTTTTGATGATATCAACCCGAGTTGCCTTAGTATTTTCCAAGGGCTGAAATTTCAAAACGCGCTTTGCCGGTGTTGCAAGGGGTTGCCTATCCCCAAATGAAACTTGTAAGTGTGGACATCTTTGTGTGTGCGTACGTGTGTGAACACACGATTTACGAGCCTATTTCTTTCCTCCATGAATCTCGATTCGTGGGTCGGGTCTCCATTTAGGAAAACAGTTTTAACATTCATCTGGTGTAACTCAATATCAAAATGAGCTACTAATACCATGATCATCTTTAGAAGAGACTAGAGAAAAGTTGCTTCATAGTCTATTCCTTCTCTTTGAGTGAAGCCGTTGACTACCGGTCTGGTTTTAAATTTTTTGATTTTTCCTTTGGAATCCCTTTTAGTCTTATAAACCTGCTTGTAACCAATGGGTTTGAAACCTTTAGGCAACTTGATGAGCTCTCAAACACCATTATGTTTCATAGACTGTATCTCGTCTTTCATTGCATCTAATTACAATTTTAATTGAGGACAAGAACGGCATCTGTATAAGTTACTGGGTCTATAACACAAATGATATCATAGTCATGCTCTCCTAAATAGACTATATAGTCCGAAAGTATAGTTGAATGCCTTTCGTTAGTAGATCTCATAAGTGGAGTTATGGCAACCTCATTCTAAATCTAAGGAGCTTGAAGAACTTCATCAGGAGTTGTCTCAACAATAGGGTCCTAAGCCTCAACAGGTTTAATCTGTGGTATAGTAGACTCCATAATTGTCTGCTCAAGTAAGGAAAAAGATATCGTAGCCCCACTATATTGTTATCATTAATACTCTATAAGCAATTACCCTTTTCGACCACATCAAACTCTAAAAATTTTGCTATTTGTGATTCCACAATTTTTGTGCCTCCATTGGAATTATAAAATTGATAGCCCTTCGAATGATCTAGATAAGATACAAAATAGCACTGAATGGTTCTAGAGTCCAACTTACCTAATGTTGGATTGTATAACCTCACTTTTGTAGAACACTCCCAAACCTTAAGATGGTTCAAATTAAGTTTACGTCTAGTCTATAACTCAAAGAGAGTCAATGGAACCGCTTTGGTGAGAACATGGTTCAGTCCTACTAATCAAACACCTCACCATTTCCATAAGAGTGTATTTGTGCCTTTCGGCCACACAATTCTGCTCAAGATTCCCAAGCATAGTAAATTGAGCCATCATTCTAGAATCCTCCAAGTATTTTGCAAATGGTCCGTTAATTTATCTAGCATCGCAATGCCTGCTATAATACTCACCACCATGATCAGATTTGACAACTTTTATGACATTTCCCAATTGCTTCTCGACTTCAATCCGAAAAATTTTAAATTTGTCAAGAGACTTAGACTTTTCCTTAATCAAGTACAAATAACCATATCGGGAATAGTCATCAATAAATGTGATGAAATGAAAATTTCTACAAAAGTCTACCATGTAGGGTCCACTAATATCGATGTGAATGATCTCTAACAAGTTGGAACTTCGGAGTGTTGTTTTCTTCTTCATCTTAGTCATCTTTCTCTTACAACAGTTTATGTAAGTCTCTAGGTCACTATCGAGGGTAAGTAGAATGTGTGCATTTACTAGCCTTTCTACTCTTTCTCTAGAGATGTGACCAATATGTCTATGTCACAATGCATAAGATTGGTCCTTAGGCAGAGGTCTTTTGGGAAATAACTTTCTTAGTTATATAGGTGACGTATATTTTGTCAGAAGATAAAACACAATTTATACAATCCATTGAACATACTGCAGCACCCAACTTTATTTGAATTAAAGAACATAGATATAATATTGTTCTTTATTTCAAAAGAGTAGCCACACATATCTAAACATGAGATAGAAACTAAGTTCTGGAATGTGCATAAAAAGTGTTTCTTAATATCAATTGAAACCAAAATTCAGAATCAAAATGATCTCTCTCATGAACTCAACATCGACTTTATCATTGCTTCCCATAGTAAGATTTGATTCATCTTGATTTGACTTTCTTGATTTATAAATTCGTGTATGTTTACACTTAGATAACCAAGCTTTGTATTTGTTGCATTCTTTCCTTATGTGTCTTGTCTTCCCAACAAATTAGCAACAAATACTGTTCTTCTTGATAGATGCTATCTTGGGACCTAGATTGTTAGAACGATCTGGGTTTTCAACAATTCCTTTCTGAGTACGATTCTTGAATTTCTTACCAATTTTACTACCAAAACTCAAAGCATACAAAGTAAGGTGTCCTTTTTCTTTCTTCAATTTCCCATCCTCTACCACTATCCTAGCTATCTTGAAAGTTATAATTAATCTTGATAATCCCAAAATCAGGAAGAAGGGTGTTTAAGACGATGCACAATACAAACATCAAGAATGGTAACTTGAAGAACTCAAAGTTTTGTTTATAGGTCTACCAATCTAAGAACATAGTCCCTAACCCCACTAGAACCATCATACTTCATATTAAAGAGTGTCTATAAGAGTGTCCTTATCTAAACATTAGATAAAATACGATTTCTAGCCTATAAGGCTTTCATCATTTGCCTAATGATGCAACTAGTTGGCAAGCTAATCCTTAAATGTTCCTGAATGCATCATTTCATAATGAGCAGGCAAATCCTATTGCTTTTTTCCCAAGTAGCAAAGTGTGCTATTTGAGATTATGTACTAATACTAGTAAGATCTTCTAACTTATCATCGTTAAGAGTGATATGAACATGTGTCAGCTCCATCCCAAACAATAAATCCTCTTTCCATTTTTTAAAGTTTGAGTTAGTAAAAGCCTCAATCATAATGTAGTTGCCATTTATAAAGAATGTGACTGATTTGACAACCAATGCATATAATTAGCATCATATGAGTACTACGTAACTTGCACACCAAGAGGGTTACATACATCATCATATAAGCACCTTTGAGCAAAGTAAATGACATACAATGGTATACTTTCTACATGACAGCAGCCTTGAGAATATATTCCAACCTTTTATGAATTTTTCCACCTTTGAATATATGAACTACTAGAGTCAGTTACTCCTCAACCATATCTTGTTCATGACATAATCACCTCATTTGGGAGCATGACCATGCATTAGTACAGGAGACATCCTATCACAATATGAGATTGATATTTTTCAAATCCAATCAAGCGTGTTATTTTGGTGGTCACAACTTAATTGAATCCTTGAAAATCACTCATACAGGGGTTATTGACTTTGTGTCTCACACTCACCATAAATATGTAATTTAAACTTGATAACAGGGGCATTTGTTACCAAAATCACATGTCATGCTAATTACATTACTTTATTCATTAATACATGTTAAATCTTATATATGTTATTAATGAATCATACTTTACACATTCTTTATATGATGATATGCATGTGAGTTAAGAATTGTAACTATAGAAATATGAGAAAATACGCAAAAGTACCCCAAAAAACACGCACCCTTAGGGTTACGTGTGTGTTTTCATATCCATGAAAGTATTAAACATTAAAATAAATACATCACAATGTGGAGAATCTCCATATGAGCATGCCGATACGAAGACCAAGCCGATCAAAGCTCAGATGCGCTCATATGAAATATTAAAGTGTTTAGCCTGTAAAATGCACGCACTAGGCATGCTAGCAGGTTTGGATCGCCGGTTGGACTGGGTCTTGGTTCAACTGGACCAATCAATCCAACCAATTGACCGATCCGATCAACCTTGTCAACTGTGTCACGCCCCAACCTTGGGATATGCAACAACCCCTATTCATTAAGGTCAAATGAGTGCAACGTCCCAAAATGCATTGCTAACCACTCTTTTTTATCTTTATATTTATGCACATGCGGAAGCTAAACATTAAACACCTAATCAAACAATAGCAACAGGGATAGTCAGAAAGACAAATAACACAAAAGCGACCTTGCCATTTTATTTATTTACTAGATTAACTCTTGGGAACAAGTACATGTACAACTCTACAGGTAGGTACTGTTTTGACTGCCATCAAAAATATATAAGGGGGCAAAAAGGTCAATCTACTTCATCTTAAATGGGGTCGAGATCTGGTTAGTCAAAAAGTCAGGGGGTCAGGCATGTCCATTAAGGTCTGTCAAGGTAGATAGACGGCAAATCTAGGTCATGCTCCAATAGATTGTAATCCGACAGGTACTTCGATTTTGGCTGGAGCTTAGACTCTAAGTCCTCCACGGCTCCATCAAAAGGGTTGAAGTCCATGGGGTTCCAAGTCTCGTGGCCGAGGCCGTTGCTAGGAGGACCATCAAATTCACACAGGGGACCATATAGAACATCCCTCTTCCAAATAAACCACACTTGGAACACATGGGCACCCAGAAAGTTAGCCCCTCTTCCACCTATAGGGTGGTCATGTGACGCTCAAACAAATATGGATTGTCTAGAAAGTTGTAATGTATGACTACGGTGTCCTAGTCTCAAGGGACTTCAAAATGCATCAAGTGTTGCATCATGTTAGGGATCTGAAATAGTTAAATCAGAACTAGTGAGATAAAATCTTAGTGAGTCAAAGCCCTAAATCTTTGTTAGGGTATCAATTTGCTCAAGGGTACCTAGCAAGTAAGTCCATCATAGAGAACAACCAATAGTCAAATCAATTTGTAAGTAACCTTACCTCGCAACTGCATAGACTTTGCACGAAACAACTCACTCATACTAGAAACAATGCCGAACAGATATTCACATAATTAGAACACCATTCATAACATTTCAGGCAATAATGTTCTAGCATGTTTTAATTATTACGACCCTTAGGGCCATGGTACAACCTGAAGATTAATAGTCCTCCAACCTGACTTGACATTATGCCGCCCCACTGGACACGACATTGTTTGAATCTTCTGCCACAGATGGCATATATAGAGCATCGGTTGGGCCTCAACTACGACTCGACATCCGGACACCCACTGGGCATTCGATAAATCAAACATTGTCTCCCTATGCTCATGCCGGGTGACGAGTTCATTTTAATATGTCAACACAAACATCTTAGATTGTTTAGTCTTTTTAATTCTCAAGGTACTCATACTGCAATCAATCTAGGACACACATAAAATTCGCATACAAACTAACTGATAATTCGTATAATGTCCACTTATTATCCAAATAGATATTCACATAATTAGAACACCATTCATAACATTTCAGGCAATAACGTTATGGCATGTTTTAATTATTACGACCTTTAGAGCCACGGCACAACCTGAAGATTAACAGTCCTCTGGCATTATGCCGCCCCACCGGACACAACATCGTTTGAATCTTCCGCCACAAATGGCATATATAGAGCATCGGCCCGGCCTCAATTACAACTCGACATCTGGACACCCATTGGGCATTCGATAAATCAAACATCGTCTCCCTAAACTCATGCTGGGTGACGGGTTCATTTTAATATGTCAACACAAACATCTCAGATTATTTAATCTTTTTAATTCTCAAGGTACTCATACTGCAATCAATTTGGGACATGCATAAAATTCGCATACAAACTAACTGATAACTCGTATAACATACACTTATTATCCTTTTGCAATAATCCAATAGTTAATTATTAACATAAATCAAATTTAACCATAATTAATTATTATGAAAATAATTAATTAACATAAAAGGAATTTATAATAATTAATTATCACTGAAATAATTAATCGTATTTAATTATTACAAAAAATAATTTACTATCACTACAAATAATTAATCATAATTAATTACTAGTAAAATAAATAAATAAAATTAATTATATTTAAATCCAATTTAACCATTTAATTAGCACAAATCACAATTAAATTGTAGTTAACAAACACTAAGTAATATTAGTGACATTAACCGTCATTAAACTTAATTAACTATAACTAATCACCTAATCCAGATTAGTCCTAAACTAATCTATCCCTAATTGAGATTAATACACTAATTAAGGGATTAGCATAATAACTCACCGGTTCGTGGCGGCGACAGCACAGGCACGACAGTGATAGTGAGGGGAACGCACGGATACCTCCGGCACATCAAGGCGAGACGGCACGGAAATAGGTCTCCGCGGGGGATAGCTCGGCCAATAAGGGATGCTGAGAGAGAGAGGGACGTGGCGGCTCTAGTGCGGCTGTACATAGATGAAGGTGGCTCGAGGACAGGCTTTGGATGGTGGCGAGAGTGGTGTGAGGCGGTAGCCTGGCTCGGCAACGAGGAGGACAGAGAGAAAAGAACTGGGACAGAGAGGATGAGGTGGCGGACGGTGGTGGCTTGGGGCTTGGGCGAGCAGCGGCTTATGGCGCCAACCAACGCAACAACATCGACGAAGGGGGCAGCAGCTGGTTGATCCAGCGACGAGAGCTGGCTCAGCAAAACAAAGTCGAGAGAGGGGGGAGTGGGGACTGGGTTGCTCGGGGGCGGTTTGGTAATGCTCGCGGGTGGCCGACGAACGGCAACTCAGCGGCAGTCTAGCGGTGAGCAGGTGGAGCAATGACAACGATGGTTGGCAGCGATTAAGCCATATAAAATAGGCCACACCGGAGAACTAGAGGAGGAGAGAGGAACGGCCGAACGGCAGTCCCGCGTCGGGGGGTGGCTCTAGCAGCGAGTAAGGACTCTGGCTAAGTTGCGGCAGTGGCGACTGAGGGTGGAACGTTGCTGGCTCGGTAGATCAGAGGGAAAAGAATGGAAGAGGGGAGGAAGAAGGAGAAGTGGGGCGAAAGGAGGGACGCCCGGGTGAGGGTGGAACCATGCGGGGGAAGAGATAGAGAAAGGAGAGAATGGAGGGGACGTGCACAAATTTTTGTGCCCCCTCCCATCCCACATGATTTTCCCCACAATTTTGTCTCTTTGCACATTAATGCCAAAGGATATTTTGGTCATTTCCATCATTTTTTACGCCAACTCTCAAAAATGCCCTTGGGTTATAAATTTTAGAAGCGCCAAACTCTCAAGTTCAAATTTTCAACTTATCGATCCTCTCTCCGACATTTCCAAGTAAATTAAAAATTTGGGAATTGATAAGGCAATATCCAATAATTTAGTCTTGATGTCTTGAAAAGCTCGATACCCAAGATTGAATAAAAATCATGGCTAAGTTCAATCAATTGCAACTTTAATACATCTTAGATTAATGGATTACTTTTAGGAGTTACGCAATAATATTAATTCATATTTGAGTCTCCTCAAATTATGGATGACCTCGGTTGTCTTGTAATTGCATCAGATCAATTGCTCAACCCTCGTCGATCCTTATGGTCGAATTTTCGTCTATAGTCAAGTTTTCTGGTCATACATGCACTTAAATCTTTAGTAATCTTTCCTTTTTATTTAGTATCTTATGACTAATAAGTTTTAAAAAAATTTAACTAATAGTGTATTGATGAATATTCAATCATATAATTCAAAATAGATCAAAAATTTAGGACCTCACAAACTTATGCCAGGTCAACCGGTCAATTTAAGTCAGGTCAAGCTGAGTAAGATCAAATCGAGTTGGATCGGATGATGTCATGGATGCTATCACTGGACATGTGTCATGCGTTCGTGAAGCAATGACACATGACGTCATCATGGTGTCATTGAAGACACGTGTCCACATGATGATGTCATTCAGTGTGGCGATGTGCAGGTGACGTTATGTGTGACGTCACCTTGCCAGCTAAGGCAGTCTACACGTTGTGCACTATACGCACGTGGCGGTGCGTGAAGATGCTCGCCCACGCCTCCTTGACGCGTGGAGGTGCGTCCTGCCTCTACTAGAGGCATGCCACCATATCAAAATTTTCGTCTCGACAAGAGGAGTCCGAATATGTGATCAAAATTAATTTTCGATGGACCAAAAGTGACGAAAACAGGCAAAACAGTCCAAAACCTAACCAACTCCTAAACGCTCATGGGGCACATCTGGACTCCACTGAAGCGCGCTACCTGCCGATGTGCTCATCTCATCAAGACGGATCCAAATATGTGATTAAAATCAAGCTTCAATAGATAAAATTTCCGGAAACAGGCCAAATCCAAAAGTTCAAGTTCTAGACTATGTTGGCTCGATACACGTGTCAACTGTTGAAATGGCATCCCAGGATTAGCATAACTAGAACTCGAATACAACAACAGAGAAAATGAGAGATTTGCACACCTGGTTCATAATCTATTGTTCTTGATGCGAATTGGCGACAATCCAATGACGATCCAATGCTCAAGATCTTCTCTGCCCTCAAGACTTTGGCTTGTTGAGACTACCACCTCACGAACAGTTCGTTTGCCTTATGTGAGGAATGTGGGTGTGCATTTGAAAACCACTCAGAGGTTTAGAGGAGGGATTTAGCACTTTTTATAGAGTTTTTGGCTAGGCCCTCTTATCATAGGCCAAGCCCAACTCGGCATGCACAAGTCAAACCCATATTTGACCTATTAAAAAACTTTATATTTCATCTTAACAGATCAATCACCGTAAAATGGTAAATTATAATAACAATTAATGTAGCCCACATTAAGAAAACTCTTACGCTCCCTACCACCTCGGCCTTACAACAAAACCTAGTATTGTTAGCACCTTTAGTGTGCTTACTATCTAAAAGTTCCCTTCCACTTTATCCATTTTTTCTAAGCAAGTTAGGTGCCATGAAGCATGTCAACCCCAACATTATGCTAACACGCAATATAAACCAGCGAAGAATCACCACCATGGAGGCAAGTGAAAGTGTCATTTGTTCAAGTTACATGGAAAAGGATTTTCCCTCAAAGATAACAAGATGAACGAATACGAGAGGTGGTTCCAAAACCTAGATGAAAGGTGAGCTAACATTAAGTTTTATCTCTAACACATTGAAAGAAAAAATAAGGCCCTTCGACTTAAGCCCCACTAATTCTATGGCCATACTGTCATCAACTATCCTTTTCAGTCAAATGATAAATACCTTATCCATCTCTGTTGAACCTCAGGCAATTTCTTACAAAGAGTCGACAAGATTTTGGCACACCCAGCACCCTCTCCAGTGATTCAACTTTAAGAATGGGATACTTGAAAATGAAACTATAACCATTGGCATCAAATGTGGAGTAAAGCTAGTGGTGATCTTTGACTGTGCAGCGTTAGATAATCCCAATTCAACCTCTGGAACTGCAGGAAACAAAGATGATACGAAAGAAGCAAGCCAGGTTATTGCATTTGCCTAATTTAATTCATTGATGAGTTAAGAGTCATCAAATTCCCAGGCCCAGCTCAATATAGCAAACGAAAAAGGAAAAAAAAATGTCATCAGATTAACAAATAAGAATTCAATAACGTAAATGCCTTATCAGGCGAATTGCAACGTCTTCCCCAACTCTATTTGGTAATTTAAGATGGAAGGGAATGAACAAATAGCAAACTAATAGAGAAGAAAAATGTAATTTCACTCTCTTTTGAAAATGAACATTAAAGACAAATGACCAGAGGAAAATTGAGTTAGTTGATTGTTGACAATACCTCTTGTCAAACCATTTTTTTTATGCCTTCTTAGTAAACGTAACATTATTTAAATAATTTTTTGGATCAAAGGGAATAATTGTGTTCACCTTTTCTCTCCATGATTAACCCATAAGAAATTTCGTTATTGAAAAAATGCAGGAACTGAACAAGGTGAGTCGGTCACTTAAATCTTGTAAATTTCATGCATAAATGGCTAAATACTAGAATGGAGAAAGATAGTTCACAAATCACACAATGACTCTAAAAGAATAGAAGTGTTTGATTATTGATCTCAACGTGCTATTGTTGAGATGACTTCCATTGTATATATAGATATTACAAATAATACATTTTGTATGGAAACAAAATAACAATGGAAAATAATAAAGAAAGAGATTACAATATTACAAAAGTTATCAATCCTTTAATTGCGGCATCTCCAAGGATCAGCAGATTGATTCTGACACCTCCGATTGATTCTGACATCTCTGATTGATTCAGATCTTTCAATATCTCTAGATCCTTCTTCCTTGATTGCTAAATCAGTGCCTTTACTCCCCCTCAAATTGGGAGTTGGAGAATCCCAAATTCCCAATTTGCTACATAAGTTTCCAAAAGCTTTTCTAGACAATGGCTTTGTAAATAGATCCGCAATTTGATGCACAGACGGAACATACTTAGTCACAAGTGTTCCAAGAGCCACTTTTTCTCGCACATAATGATAATCTAATTCAATATGTTTAGTTCTTGCATGGAACACTGGATTAACTGACATATAAAGTGCACTAATATTATCACAAAATAATATTGGTGGATTGGAGAGATGAATACCCAAATCTCGCAAAAGGAATGATATCCACGTAATCTCTGCAGCCGTTGATGCCATTGCACAATACTCTGCCTCAGCACTAGATCGAGCAACTGTTCGTTGCTTCTTAGCACTCCATGATATACAATTGCTTCCTAAGAAGGTACAAAAACCAGTAGTTGATCGTCGAGTCAAGCGACAACCTGCCCAATCTGCATCACAAAAGGCATACAAGTCCAATGTTGACTTGGACAAGATTTTCATACCTCGATCTATTGTGCCTTTGACATAACGTAAAATGCGCTTTACAATTTGAAAATGACTCACGGTAGGTTGATGCATGAATTGACAAACAAAATTGACTGCATATGAAATATCCGGCCTTGTAATAGTGAGATATTGAAGAGCTCCGACGATATTTCGATATAAGGTAGGATTCGAAAATAATCTTGCATCCATATAAGAATAAGAACTAGCAGCCATAGGGGTGGAAATTGGCTTGCAGCCCTCCATTTGTGCACGTTTAAGGATTGACAAAGCATATTGTTGTTGGCACAAATAAAGACCCCCGGAGAACATCCTAACCTCCACTCCGAGAAAATAATGTAACGGACCCATATCCTTCATTGCGAATTCATTGCTTAATGTAGAGATGAACTCATTAAGCAATTTTGGATCATCACCTGTAACAATCATGTCATCTACATATAAAAGTAGAGCTAAAATACCACCATCTGATTTTCTAATAAACAAAGAAGGATCTGCAATGCTGCAAAAGAAACCAGATGCCAAAAGAAATGAGCTAAAGCGATCAAACCATGCTCTTGGTGTTTGCTTAAGGCCATACAAAGCTCTTTCCAATTTGCAAACATAAGACAGATGATTTTTGTCCTCAAAACCTGGCGGTTGCTCCATATAAACAGGTTGTGATAGAAAACCATGTAAGAAGGCATTTTTCACGTCTAATTGTTTGATAGCCCAACCTTTAATAGTAGCTATGGCAAGGACTGTTCTTATACTTCCTGGTCGAACAACTGGCGAGAAAGTCTCCAGAAAGTCTACTCCTGCTACCTGAGTATATCCCTTGGCGACCAATCTTGCTTTTAATCTTTCTAATGTACCATCAACTTTTAACTTAGACTTAAAAACCCATTTACATCCCACAATATTAGTATTTGAAGGACGTGGGACAAGTGTCCAAGTTTTATTCTGATGCAATGCCTCGAGTTCCTCTTTCATTGCCACCGACCATCCTGGATGTTTCAAAACAGAACGTACATTATGTGGCTCCTTCGGTATAGAATCCATCATATGTAGATTGGCATATTTTGGATTAGGCTTCACAATACTAGCACGTGCTCGTGTAATCATTGAATGATTTGGAGTGGGTGAACGTACTATTGAAGAATCAGTAAGGGCATCCATAGAGGAATCTTCAGTTGCTAAATTGCATGGAAAATTAATTGGAGCACTTGATGAGTCACCAATTTCAACATGATTTTCATGAACATGTGATTCACCTCCATCAACGTTATCTTTATGAGAAGTATCATGAGTAGCAAAATTTAATAAGTCATCCTGCGGTTGATCAGAAAACGCACCTTGTTGCAAATATAAAGGTGAAAATTCTGATTCTGACGCCGTCATGTCTTGATTTGGCCAGCTTATAAATTCAGATATCCCTTCCTTATCACTTTGATCCTAAGATAATATATATTCGACCAGTTGGAGGATAAAGACATCGATATCCCTTATGACGATCACTATAATCGAGAAAAACACATGGCAACGATCGAGCATTGAACTTATTTTTGGTGTAATCCCTAAGATAAGGGAAGCATCTACAACCAAAAATTCGCAAAGAATTATAATCTGGTTTTCTGCCAAATAAGAGTTCATATGGTGATTTCATGCCCAACACCCTTGCAGGAAGCCGATTCAAGAGAAAAACTGATGTTTGAAAGGCTTCGACCCAGAATTTTTTAGGAATTCCACTTTGATGAAGCATAGTCAAGCCAATTTCACATATGTGCCTATGTTTTCGCTCGGCAACTCCATTCTGCTCCGGAGTATTCGGGCAAGATACTTGATTAATAACGCCATTCTTTTGCAAATGAAGTATGAAATCTGCTCGATTGAACTCTCCTCCTCCATCAGATTGGAAGATTTTAATATACCCTCCAAATTGTCTTTCCAAATATTTCTCAAAATTGAGAAAACATGCAAAAAAGTCATATTTTTGCCGTAATGGAAATAACCAAGTATATCGCGTATAATCATCCACAAAACAAACATAATACCGAAACCTTTGAAATGAGATTATTGGAGCTTTTCCCCACAAATCACAATGTATCTTTTCAAAAGGCTTAGTAGTATTAGATTTGGAAGGAAAAAAAGGAAGTTTAGATGCTCGACCCATTTGACAGCTACTACATATTGTAGTAGTTTTATTCCAAGCAGTAACAATAATATCGCCTTTATTTTGCAGATGACGAATTGTCGTCGATTGTGGATGTCCCAATCTTTGATGCCAAGTACTTTCATCAGCTTTCCTGAATCGATTTGAAAATAGTACTTCTTTCGGTGCCTTCAAGGTATATAGATTACCTTCACGGTTTCCAACTGTCAAAACATTTCCCGTTTTCCTGTCCTTTATCACAAAACCAGCGGCAGAAAACTCAAAATTCAGAGGATAGTCAGTTGTAAATTGGCTCACTGATAATAAATTCTTTTTCATCTGAGGAACAAGTAGAACATTTTTTAAGTCAATGTTCTTTTTACCCAAATTAATATGAGCATCACCGATATGGGAAATTTTGAGCGAATCACCATTACCAACCATTACACTATCTTTCCCAATATATGGTCGTAAGTTGAAAAGATTACCTTCACTTCCAGTCATGTGATTTGAAGCTCTAGTATCAGTGAACCATTCTGAATCTTGATTATCTCCAACAGTAAGTGCAGCAAGTGCCTTTGGCACATCAGATGGGAGGAAAGATTGATTAAATCGATTAAAGCAATCTAAAGCAGTATGTCCTTGCTTGTTACAAATTTGATAGGAAACGACTTTGTCTGTTCCTTTCACAAGTTTCTCGGTCTTACTTTGATTGAATTGTGGCTTGTGACCCTGCAAATGCATAAAATCAGCCCGAGAATTTTTCATTCTGGGACCATTGTGAGAAAACCCTCTTCCATGTGAAGAAAAATAATTGTTGTTATAATGTTGGAATTGTTTTCCCTTTTTGCTGCTCTTAATATTACTTCTTTGACCAAAGAAAGCCGTCCCATGTTGAATTGCATGGGAACTTTTATTTGTGAGGCGACTCTCAAAGCTTTGCAGTTGAGAAATCAAGTTAGAGAACACCGGCATTGGAGGCTTCAACATGGAAGTTGTGAATGAATCATATTGATCACCTAAGCCATTCAAAACAAAGAGGCTCTTCTTCTTGTCCTCTAGAGGACATCCAATAGCAGATAACTCATTAAAATATTTTTGAAAAGCACCAAGATATTCGTGAAGAGAAGAGAAATGATCTCTATAACGTTTTTGGATTTGTAGAAAAATTGAAACTTCACGTTCCTCGGATACCTTGGCAAAAATATTTTGTAAACTTAACCACACCTCAGCAGATGTCTTCAAGTTTACTACTTGAGCAAGAACTTCTTCTGAAAGTGTTGCAATGATCCATCCCCGCAAAAGGCGATCTGACCTTCTCCATTGTAAAAACTCTGGATTTGTCACTTCCTTTGAGGCACTAACTTCTTTTCCGGCCTCAGAGAGGGTGACTATTGTTGGACTTGGCATCTGGTATTCACCATCAATGAAACCTACCAGATCTTGACTTTCAATTAGTGCAAGCATCTGGGCTCTCCAACAAGAATAATTTGTCTGTGTCAGTTTCAGTGACACAAAATTGCTAATGTTTAGAGATGAAGGATATGGGTATTTAGGATTGGTGGAAGCCATGGCTAAGGATCAATTTCTATTAAAGAAATCTGCTCTGATACCATGAAAGAATAGAAGTGTTTGATTATTGATCTCAACGTGTAATTGTTGAGATGACTTCCCTTGTATATATAGATATTACAAATGATACATTTTGTATGGAAACAAAATAACAATGGAAAATAATAAAGAAATAGATTACAATATTACAAAAGTTATCAATCCTTTAATTTTAGCATCTCAAAGGATCAGCAGATTGATTCTGATATCTCCGATTAATTCTGACATCTTTGATTAATTCAGCTCCTTCGATATCTCTAGATCCTTCTTCCTTGATTGCTAAATTAGTGCCTTTACCCCATATAGTAGGAATGACTCAATTTCCATCAAATAAGTGACACAATGTAATATACCCTTTTATCCAACCACTTGTTAACAAGAGATTCCCAAATGTCACGTTCAATAACATTACACACACACAAAACCGAAGCACCTCACTGTGTTCTCAAACAGTCACCCATGCCCGTCCGTGCTTGGTTTGACTTAACTTAATTTACATTTCTTTGCTGTCAAATATTTCTTTAAAATAAAAATAAAAAAATTCGAAAGCTCGAGCTAGATGTTTTATAATACACCAACAGAAAAATCTTCCCAAGTAATCCATCATCATTCATCACTAAGAAAAGGTCACATCTGACAGGCATTAAGATAAACTTTGTCATTTTTCCCGAAACCATTTGTCATTAAGGTAAACTCTCGGTCATTAATAAATAGTCCTAACCATCATCAATCACAGTTCTCCAAGCTAATTGTCATTTTCAATCCCAGCACGGATCTCCACGAGACATTATCTTAGTAAATTATTGAGGTTCGGGGACATTAGTGGACCACTCGGTCTTGACATGAGTAGTAGAATCATCCACTGGCAGCTCTAACAGTCGCTGAGTCACAATGTCTTCACAAACTCCAACCTCTCTCCATTTCGTTTTGATCCCACTAATGGCCTCTGGTCACCAAATTCCCATGGTAGACATGGGCAAGCTTCTGTCACAGCATGGAGCGACGGTCACCATAGTCACCACGCCCCTCAATGCCCTTAGATTGGACCCAATGGTTACCGCCCACAGCGCTGATTCCGGCCTCGAGATCCGACTTCTCCCTATCCGATTCCCGTGCGCGGAGGCAGGCTTGCCCGAGGGATGCGAGAACTTGGAAGTCCTCCCATCACGCAACCTGTCACGCAACTTCTTCGATGCAACTAGAATGTTGCAACAGCCCCTTGAGAAAATCCTCCGGGATTTTCAGCCTCCTCCGACTTGTATAATCTCTGACAAGCATCTCCCTTGGACAGTCCAAATCGCGAGTAAGCTTCGGATTCCTAGGATTCTCTTTGACGGGATGAGCTGCTTCAGTTTTGTTTGCTCTCGCAACATAATGATGTCGAAGGTGTACGAGCAACAATCCGATCTCGAGACTTTTGTGGTGCCCGGTTTGCCAGACCAAATTGAGCTAACCCGAGCACAGTTGCCTAGCCCATTCAACCATGGCTCCGTCAACTTGGTCGATTTGAGGGAAGAAATAGTAGAAGCAGAGAAGGCTTCTTATGGGTGGCTGATCAACTCCTTTGAGGATTTGGAAAAGGCCTATGTCCAAGAATACAGGAAGACAAAGGGTGACAAGGTTTGGTGTGTTGGGCCAGTGTCTCTATGCAATGAGGGAGATTCAGAGAAGGCTCACAGAGGCAACAAGTCCTCAATCAATGAAGGCCAATGCTTGAAATGGCTCGGCTCTTGGCCACCAAGCTCAGTGATCTACACATGCCTAGGCTCCCTCAGTTGCCTCACAGCTCCACAGCTGATTGAACTTGGGTCAGGCCTCGAAGCAACGGGGAGGCCATTCATTTGGGTCATTGGGAAATCAGGGATTACCAGTACTGATGATGATTTCCAGAAATGGGTCATTAAACTTGAGGGAAGAGTCCAACATAGGGGACTTCTGATATGGGGTTGGGCCCCACAGATGCTAATACTTTCCCATCCTTCGGTTGGAGGGTTCTTGACACATTGTGGGTGGAACTCGACACTGGAAGGGATTTGCGCTGGTGTGCCGATGGTTGCTTGGCCATTGTTCTCGGAGCAATTTTACAACGAGAGGTTTATAGTCAAGGTGTTGGGAATTGGGGCGAGCGTAGGGGCTTGTGCGGCCATAAGGTGGGGTGAGGAAGGGAAGGCTGGAGTTTTGGTAAAGAGAGAGGATGTGAGGAAGAGTGTGGAGGAGGTGATGAGTGGAGGCAGAGTAAGTGAAGAGATGAGGAAGAAAGCAATGAGGCTTGCAGAGATGGCCAAAAGGGCCATTGAAGGAGGTTCTTCTTACCTTGAAATCAAAGCATTTGTGGAAGATGTCAAGCAAATAAGCAACAAATTGAGGCAAGAAGTGAAGGATTTGTAGGAATAACAAATTGAGTTATTTTGTAGCAGTTTAAAATTGCATTGTGGTTGCGAGAATCTTGATCGATCTCATTTAATCTATTTTCTTGATCGTTATTATGGGACCTACATCTTGTTACTTTTCTATGTTTGTTTAATACAATGTTTATGAATTTGTCATAAATTCATGTGCATATTCATTTGGTGTATACAAATTGCGGTATTTGGAACTATGTTTACGAGTTGTCTTAAATAATTGAGAGATTGTATTTAATTAGCTGTTACGATGAAAACACCCTCTGGCACAGCACTTCTCTTGTTAGATTGCACGGCAGACGATTGCAATCGAGTCGTTTCTCTGGATAAATTTGACCCTTATATTTATCTCACTTACGTAACTGTATTAAACCACAGGTTAGTGTCGCCAAATTATCAAGCATCTGGAGCTTGACCTCAGGCTAAAATTAGACTTGAATAGAAAACAAATGGTCGCTCAATTTGATTGGAGAAAAGGCTTTAGTCTGTATATCACAAAGTCAAACGACTTATCAGACCCTCTTCTATTTGGAAAAATTATTGGGTACCCGTAGCGGGGATGATAGTTTTTGAAATGACATGACTCTAATGAATTTGGGTCGGGGTTAATTATTTTCGTTCTGAGTTCGGGTCAACACTGCAGACGCGAGTGGCATTGGGTCGCGTTCGGGTCGAATCCCCAGGACCCGAAATAGACCACACAGCGAGTTTTAAATTGGCATGTTACCCAGGGTCAATTTCAAGACGCTGCATAACCCATTCTAACACCTTTAAAAGACCATTTTCCCCCTATTATAGACTGCTAAGATTTCAAAATGACTAAAAAAGTGTGAAACTTGTTTTAGTTATCCGCATATGTGTAGATAGACACCATACGTACACTTGAATTTTAGATGTAAAAAATATATATATATATATATCTGTTCATTAGAAATTTTAAAACTTATCATGAGAGTGAAATTAAATTCTAAAACTTACAAAATGTGTAATCAAGTTCTAAAACTTTACAATTTAATGCAATATATCATTCCGTTAACTTTGGTACAACTTGGCTAATGAAAAATGCTAACGTGACCTTTTTCAGTATTTCTCTTTTCTATGTGATTATAACGTGGCTAAAATGATGTTAGTCCAAATCTGATTTTTAATAAAAAAATTATTTACATTGAATTAGAAATATGATTAAAAAAAAAGGCTAGATGTTTGCTAATTCATGACAAAAGAATCTTCCCAAGTAAATTATCAATTATCACTATTACCGATATTAGAAGATTTATTTGATTATGAATATCCCTTAGTATTATGTATATATCTCATTTGATAGTGTATATTATCAATTGATATGTTATTTTCAATAATCATCTCATAAAACTTATAAATAGGTTGACGTAATCATCATTATGAATATACTAAATTATACAGAAATTCCTCACATCTATCTTTTACATTGTTGTTTTCAACTTGGCATTAGAGCTTAGGTTGCCAACTAGTTTAGACCCAATTGTTGGGGGCTAACAATGCAACCTAGAGGAGGGTGAATAAGTTGTTTTAACACTATTACAATTTTTCATGGAAGTTAACTGATGCTATGTAAAGATATTGTCAACGTGATATTTCAATGTCATGAGTGTATTGTGTGCTTGTGGAAATAGTAAGAGAGAAAAACAGCAACACACAATGATATATAGAGTTTCGGCTCTATCCCCAAGCCTATGTCCACTTCTTAGACTAACAACCACAAGTTGGGTAAGATTGCATTAGTAATCCACTTGAAAGTTAAAATTGGCAGGCACCAATTCTTTTACAAGATGGATCACACTATCAGCATTCAACTCTTACTATTATACACTTTATCTTTAGCACGATTACTCAACTAGTAAGAATACAGCACCTAGAGACATAGTCAAAAGAGAGCATTTTGCTCAAAATGTAGCACATAGCAGATTTTTAGTTTTTGTATTTGCATATGTCTAACATTTGGCTTTTGAGATCTTCTTTTTTATACTCATCTTCAATCTATCTGTTGAAAGTATTGAAGAAGTAAAGAGTCATTAAGTTATCATTGATGTTGTTGTCCAAAGATGAAATTGCCCATATAGTCCTTTTCATGAATGTTCGCATACTACATAAAAGTAACTTTTGCTTTTGTTCCTTCGCTACAGCTTCTAACAGACCTGTCAAACAACCTAGCATCTCATTATCTGCTATCATTTGGATTATGCAGTTATGCATATCTACTTCCACAACGGCTAGTTTTTAATCCAACAAACATTATCAAATGAACGTTCTTGCCACAGTATCGATTACCTAACAGTGTTGATACAAACATCAACAAAATGTGATTTTAGGTTTGTTGGTGTTATTTATGGAAATGTTGATCCAGACATATCGTGCTCCTTATAACTTGGATCACACCATGGTCATCACATAGTCTTCAATACTTGTCTAGAACATCTGCAATTGTCATAATAAATATTATACTAAGGATAGTTTGCAAATGATCAAAATCACATGGAGATATTCTCTAACACCAATAGTATAAAGGAGAGTTATGGATTGTTGTGGCTTTGACCTAGGCCTGATTGCGAGAGGGAGATTGATGAGATTGTCTCACATCGATTGTGAAAGGAATCGGTGATCAGTTTATAAATATGAAAGAAAATCTCATTATTTGAGTTAGCTTTTGGGTTGAGAAAAGCTCAAAACCATCCAATAATAGTATCAAAGCCTCCTTTCCTGAGATAATCTTAGTGCAACCAATGCACCTCAGAAATCTCCCAATTTTCTTTTGCTTTATCATTCTCAACGATGCACCAATGCATCCCAAGCAAATAAATCCATCTCCGCCACTTGATAATGTTCACCCAAGTCCATCATTCTAATCTGAGTAAGTGTCACAATATGTTACAACATCTCTAACATGTTGCCAAGTCGAGCTTTTCTTTTCCATGGAGGTATTTTTTGATGCCATGAAGACGTGTCAACTTTTCCCTCAGCAAAGCTTGACTTATTCCACTTGTTGTAACCATGCTAGTCATATTGACTGCATTTAAGTTATTGTCTTGGCAGCAAAATTGACTGCAAAGGGTCGCCGCACTCGCCAGACAATGAGAGAAGGTGACAACCCTCTCCTAGATCTAGGCGAGGGTTGCCAGTGCTAGTGGGAGCCCTCGCCCTAGCCTGGGTGAGGGTCATTGGCCCTTGCCTAGGTAGCTTGCCCTTGCCTCGATGCTAGCAACCCTTGTGGCCATCGCCACTGCTCACCAGCGATGGGGCGTCGGCCATAGGCGAGGCCTCCCTTGCCTATGCTGTCTGTTGTTGCTTTTTTTTTTTTTAACTTTTCGATATTATGCAATTAATATTTATACAAAAATCTAATTAAGGTTACAACGGCATTGTTTTGTACTAATTTGGCCACGTCAACATCCAAAACGATGTCATTTTGGATTTATCTTGCCACGTTAGCGCCCAAAATGAAGCCGTTTCGATATCAATTTTCCGGAAGAGTGCCATGTCAGCATTTTGATTGGTTTTTTTCACCGTTGGCACTTAATTGATTTATTTTGCTATAATCTTGGTACTTAAATGTACATTTTGTGACTTTTCGCACTTAAGTGTCACATATGCTAAGTTTTGGCACTTTAGAAGTCTACACCTCTCAACTTAACAATACAAACTTTGCTAAGCTCAACTCTCTAACTATCTCCCTCTGTCTGTCGACTCGTATCCCACGTTTGCACTCCCAAGCCTTATATAGGCTGAAGCCTTCACCGCCTATTGAAGTCTACTGCTCGAGGAAACTTGAACTTTGCTTCTTGTTTGCCGTCTTCAACTTGAGTCTACGTGTTGCCAAAATCAAGTTCAACTCATGTGTGAAATGTTGGCCCACACACTCGTCTTCATGCATGAATCCTCTATGTGCCTACCATGCAAGAATGCTCTTTGTTCCACCGCAAGTCCTTTTCCTTCACCGCATAGGGACTCCACCGCTTGACAGGTGGTTGACGCATGTGCAAAAGCTCAAAAACAATTTTATTAGTTTCTACTATCCTGACCATCCCTTCATGGACCCCAAACTGTTTGTCATTTTCCCTCAAATAAACGGGAGCATTTATGAAGTGGCCTGACCATCCCATCACGGATCTCCATGAGACATTATCCTAGTAAGTTACTGACGTTCTCGGACATTAGTGGACCAAACTTGTGGCTGACATTGGACCTTTCATTTCGGAAAATGACCGAAAGGTAAGCTACTCATTTACCTTATCAGTTGTTCCCCTAGACTATCTCAACTTGTGTTAATTGCACCTTACACTTGCTGCAAATGCACCTTTAGTGCGGACCTAGGCATTCTTCAAGCACTCTACACCAAATTAGTCAAATGAACGGACTGCCCGTACTTGTTCAAAGAAATTATTTTATTTAAAAATCTCTTCGTCCTCTTTTATGAGTCCCCAATTTCCATCAGAAAAGCAAACCGTAAAGTGTAATATGCCCTTTTATGCCACCACTTATTAACAAGAGATTCGCAAACTCTTTTAAGAACATAACACACACAAAAGTGAAGCACCCCACTGTGTTCTCGAAGAGTCACTCATGCCCCTCTGTGCTTGGTTTGACTTTCCTTAATTTACATTTCTTCACTGCCAAAATTCCTTTAAAATAAAAATAAAAAAATTCGAAAGCACAAGCAAGATGTTTTCTAATACACCACCAGAAGAATCTTGCCAAGTAGTCCATCATCACTAAGATAACATCTGACAGGCAGGCATTAAGAGAAACTCTGTTATTTTCCCCAGAATTATTTATCATTAAGATAAACTCTGTCATTAATAAATAATCCTAATCATCAATCACATATCTCCAAACTAGTCATGTCAATCCCATCACTGATCTCCACGAGACATTATCATAGTAAGGTGAGGTTCGGGGACATAAGTGGGCCCCTTGGCCTTGACATAGAAAGTCCATTTATTTCGCCACATATCTCATCTCGGTCCACTTGCATTAATTTTCCACTGACGTCTACTCTCTTTCTATCTCTTTCTTTTACCTCATCTTCTCTGTTGCCTTCGCCCGACCGAGCCCAAAATCTCTTCCCGGAGCTTCGGATCCGACACGATGCTCTCCCTCTGCTTCCAATACGCCTCCCGAAGCTCGTGTTGAACCGCCTGAACCTCTCCTGCGCCTGCGCTGGCGATCCCTCAGGCAGCGATGCGAGCGCCAGGCCCCACGCCAGCCGCTCGTAGTTCCCCGGCGACCTTCCCCTTGTGCTTCGCGGCCCACTCCTCCCCGAGCAGTCCTTGCAGATCCGACGCCCGGACCTTGGAGACGACGTGCTGGAGGTTGTTCGCGAGAAAGAGGTAGGTCATCGCAACGTCCTTGTACCCTTTTATCCAACCACTTGTTAACAAGAGATTCGCAAATGTCACATTCAAGAACATTACACACACAAAACCGAAGCACCTCACTGTGTTCTCAAACAGTCACCCATGCCCGTCCGTGCTTGGTTTGACTTACCTTAATTTACATTTCTTTGCTGCCAAATATTTCTTTAAAATAAAAATGAAAAAATTCGAAAGCTCGAGCTAGATGTTTTATAATACACCAACAGAAAAATCTTCCTAAGTAATCCATCATCATTCATCACTAAGAAAATGTCACATCTGACAGGCATTAAGATAAACTTTGTCATTTTCCACGAAACCATTTGTCATTAAGGTAAACTCTCGGTCATTAATAAATAGTCCTAACCATCATCAATCACAGTTCTCCAAGCTAATTGTGTTTTCAATCCCAGCACGGATCTCCACGAGACATTATCTTAGTAAATTATTGAGGTTCGGGGACATTACTGGACCACTCGGTCTTGACATAAGTACTAGATTCATCCACTGGCAGCTCTAACAGTCGCTGAGTCACAATGTCTTCACAAACTCCAACCTCTCTCCATTTCGTTTTGATCCCACTAATGGCCTCTGGTCACCAAATTCCCATGGTAGACATGGGCAAGCTTCTGTCACAGCATGGAGCGACGGTCACCATAGTCACCACGCCCCTCAATGCCCTTAGATTGGACCCAATGGTTACCGCCCACAGCGCTGATTCCGGCCTCGAGATCCGACTTCTCCCTATCCGATTCCCGTGCGCGGAGGCAGGCTTGCCCGAGGGGTGCGAGAACTTGGAAGTCCTCCCATCACGCAACCTGTCACGTAACTTCTTCGATGCAGTTAGAATGTTGCAGCAGCCCCTTGAGAAAATCCTCCGGGATTTTCAGCCTCCTCCGACTTGTATAATCTCTGACAAGCATCTCCCTTGGACAGTCCAAATCGCGAGTAAGCTTCGGATTCCTAGGATTCTCTTTGACGGGATGAGCTGCTTCAGTTTTGTTTGCTCTCGCAACATAATGATGTCGAAGGTGTACGAGCAACAATCCGATCTCGAGACTTTTGTGGTGCCCGGTTTGCCAGACCAAATTGAGCTAACCCGAGCACAGTTGCCTAGCCCATTCAACCATGGCTCCGTCAACTTGGTCGATTTGAGGGAAGAAATAGTAGAAGCAGAGAAGGCTTCCTATGGGTGGCTGATCAACTCCTTTGAGGATTTGGAAAAGGCCTATGTCCAAGAATGCAGGAAGACAAAGGGTGACAAGGTTTGGTGTGTTGGGCCAGTGTCTCTATGCAATGAGGGAGATTCAGACAAGGCTCACAGAGGCAACAAGTCCTCAATCAATGAAGGCCAATGCTTGAAATGGCTCGGCTCTTGGCCACCAAGCTCAGTGATCTACACATGCCTAGGCTCCCTCTGTTGCCTCACAGCTCCACAGCTGATTGAACTTGGGTCAGGCCTCGAAGCAACGGGGAGGCCATTCATTTGGGTCATTGGGAAATCGGGGATTACCAGTAGTGATGATGATTTCCAGAAATGGGCCATTGAACTTGAGGGAAGAGTCCAACATAGGGGACTTCTGATATGGGGTTGGGCCCCACAGATGCTAATACTTTCCCATCCTTCGGTTGGAGGGTTCTTGACACATTGTGGGTGGAACTCGACACTGGAAGGGATTTGCGCTGGTGTGCCGATGGTCGCTTGGCCATTGTTCTCGGAGCAATTTTACAACGAGAGGTTTATAGTCAAGGTGTTGGGAATTGGGGCGAGCGTAGGGGCTTGTGCGGCCATAAGGTGGGGTGAGGAAGGGAAGGCTGGAGTTTTGGTAAAGAGAGAGGATGTGAGGAAGAGTGCGGAGGAGGTGATGAGTGGAGGCAGAGTAAGTGAAGAGATGAGGAAGAAGGCGATGAGGCTTGCAGAAATGGCCAAAAGGGCCATTGAAGGAGGTTCTTCTTACCTTGAAATCAAAGCATTTGTGGAAGATGTCAAGCAAATAAGCAACAAATTGAGGCAAGAAGTGAAGGATTTGGAGGAATAACAAATTGAGTTATTTTGTAGCAATTTAAAATTGCATTGTGGTTGCGAGAATCTTGATTGATCTCATTTAATCTATTTTCGTGATCGTTATTATGGGACGTACATCTTGTTACTTTTCTATGTTTGTTTAATACAATGTTTATGAATTTGTCATAAATTCATGTGCATATTCATTTGGTGTATACAAATTGCGGTATTTGGAACTATGTTTACGAGTTGTCTTAAATAATTGAGAGATTGTATTTAATTAGCTGTGACGATGAAAACACCCTCTGGCACAGCACTTCTCTTGTTAGATTGCACGGCAGACGATTGCAATCGAGTCGTTTCTCTGGTTAAATTTGACCCTTATATTTATCTCACTTACATAACTGTATTAAACCACAGGTTAGTGTCGCCAAATTATCAAGCATCTGGAGCTTGACCTCAGGCTAAAATTAGACTTGAATAGAAGACAAATGGTCGCTCAATTTGATTGGAGAAAAGGCTTTAGTCTGTATATCACAAAGTCAAACAACTTATCAGCCCCTCTTCTATTTGGAAAAATTATTGGGTACCCGTAGCGGGGATGATAGTTTCTGAAATGACATGAAACTAATGAATTTGGATCGGGGTTAATTATTTCCGTTCCAAGTTCGGGTCAACACTGCAGATGCGAGTGGCATTGGGTCGCGTTCGGGTCGAATCCGCAGGACCCAAAATAGACCACACAGCGAGTTTTAAATTGGCGTGTTACCCAGGGTCAATGTCAAGACAGTGCATAACCCATTTTGGGTGCGTTTGGTACAGCTTTCCCAAGGGTCAATTTCAAGACACTGAAAGCCCCTTGGGAAAATGCTGAACCATTTGGTTTAGCTTTGAAGCCAGCTTTCAACTGAAAGCTGGCATTCAAAATGCTGAAAGCCCAAGGCTAGTAGAGACTAGCCTTGAGCTTTTAGCGTCCTCGGAAGGCTCGCAGAGGCAACAAGTCTTCAATCAATGAAGGCTAATGCTTGAAATTGTAATATTAAGCTCCTTTGGAAGTGGTGGGACCCACTTGGGTTTTTAAAAGAAAAGTAAAAATAGAGAAGAAGAGTTGAATGGTCAAAAAGAAAGGGGAGGAAAAAGAGGAAAGCTTCAGCTGAGAGGGAGTGATCGAGAGGTTTCGGGAGAGAGAGAGAGAGAGAGAGAAGAAAAGAAAAAGAAAAAAAAGAAAGAAAAGGATATAAAAGGATAAGAAGGGGGGGAGCTCGAGTAGAGCAGAAAGAAAGAAAGAAAGAAAGAAAGAGGGAGAGGGAAAGAAGAAGAAGGAGAAAGGAAGAAGAGATGAGGGTTTTGTATAATGGGAACCTCATCAAGCCGATTCAACTTGGTATTGCAACGCCCGGTAAGTGCTCGTGCCTCTTATTCCTCCAATCGAAGCATTTTTCCAGTTTAGGGCTCAAATTCGGAATAAGGGAAATATTGAGCGGCGAAGTCCGATTTTTGAGTTTTTGAGCCATGAAAATTTATAAGAATGGTAATTTAGGACGTCATGGACCCGTGGGATTTTACGGAATTGGATTTGAGCTTGTGGTTTGTCCGAAATGGAATTTTGAAATTTTGCCCGCTGGATGTACAGTACGCGCGCGGTTGCTGTGGGGTCTGATTTTGTTGGTTTCGGCTTGAAATTGGATTGCCCTACTAATGGGTCTTCTAGTGCTCGGAATTATCTTC